>LSSN01003264.1:0-21842 GCA_001970855.1 Smittium culicis | reverse complement strand
ACAAATCATATTATTTATACATGTTTTTTTCGGATTGTTGTTGTTCAGCTACGAGCTATCAGTTTCAGAGTCAACATTTATTTTTTATACATATCTTAGCCTAGTGAAGTTTTTGAGCTGATTTTTGATAACTGATTTTGTTTTATACATAGATCAA
This sequence comes from Smittium culicis, assembly GCA_001970855.1. Classification (NCBI taxonomy): domain Eukaryota; kingdom Fungi; phylum Kickxellomycota; class Harpellomycetes; order Harpellales; family Legeriomycetaceae; genus Smittium; species Smittium culicis. Next base: position 21,685 of record LSSN01003264.1, on the reverse strand, counting down.
GTTTTTTTATTGGATCACCATTCATATCCAGTCATTTTTCATATTATAATATTAATTCGAAATTCCATTTTTATATTGTTAGATTTATAACACTGAAAGTGCGTATTTCTAATTCAATTTCAATATATAAAAGACCCAGCTATTTCTATCCATTAGCGCTGCTAGAAATGCTTTCCCAGTTGAAAAACGAGCTTATAATTCTGGTGATATTAAATTGGTAGATTTGATGACAAATGAAGGATCCATACAGTTTGTTCAAATCGACCAGTGTTTATTAGTGTTTAGGGGTACTATCTACGTAGATTGACTGAAAATATTTTCAAGCTTATGTTTTTTGAGAATCGATATTTTGGCACGGGTGTAAAATCATTAAATATGCACTTGGTTTTGTAAAAAAGTGTTTTCAAAAAAGTCTTATGTATGAATGCAAGTTCATTTTAGTTTTTATGTATATTTTTTTATAGAAATTAAATTTTAAAATGGCTGATGGTCGAATATGATTATGAATTATTGCATTTATACTATATGTATATATTCTATAACGTCATTTACATATAAAAACAATTATGATTTTTGACAACGACTCGAGAGCTTAATAATACCATTATGACTTTTTGGCGCAGTTGGTTTAAGGACGGCTTGTAAGTCTAACTAAATTTCATTATTTATATAGATCATATCAAATGACTATAGCCTCATAGCCTCATAGTCAATATTTCTCAATATATATTCTCATATACTGAGGCAATGAATTATCATTAGATGTCTTTTACCGATCATGCTATCTAAATCCACTTTGCTCTTATAGCAATAAGTAGCTTTTACTTTCAGCACTACGTGTTCATATAAACTTTTATTGATTTATAGAATGATGTATTGCATTAAGCCAACTCGCAATTATTCTACAAAAATGTATATGATATATTTTACATAATGAGCACTGCCTAGCTGTAGCGAAATATTATTTAGAAATTTTCTTTACAACCGGAATAAAATCAATCGTCACAAACACGCCTATAGCCTCTGGTTTATAACAATGAAAGATAATTCCGCTTGCGTTAAGAAGTAAATTGTTTAGAATTATGAATTCAATATTTAATTATCTTATTCCGAGCTTGCTCATCCTCGTGATTACCATTCTTTTCTAATCTTAATTGTATTATACATACAACAGCGTATGTGAGAAAAAAATGTTGCAAGCTAATTCCTAATACCGCGTGTAAATAATTTTTTCGAAAGTGAACTGAGTCTATTGTAACTTACGATTTGAAAGATTCTTCCCGAGACAATTGGAGTATATTTTTGACACAATGATGAATGTTTTCATATCGTTCTAGTATTGTATTTATATGCGATCTATTATAAAAATCCTGACCAAATTCGACTGCATTAAGTTTTAATGATAACCCAAAAACAGAGATGATTTTTCTAAAATTTTACAAGTCTTTCAGCTCGAAATTTATACGCATGAGGTATCGTGATTTATGATATATTTTTTTTATGTATGTATTCTATCTTAAAATATAGTATATACACTTATACTGTTTTCTATAGCCAAATATTTTAGGAAAATTTTTTTAAATCGATCTGCTTTCACATTTTTTCGAAATATCCTAGAATATTAGATGAAAATGTTGAAAGGGATATTTTGTATTTTATCTTTGCGATTGCTTTTGATTTTGCTTATAATTAGATAAATATTTTTATTTGTTTATTTAAGACAGTTATCCGAGTTATATACATATATATATGTCCTAACCATAGATACGTCTCTTTAATTTTCCTCTTGTATTTTTTATCTATCTTATCAAATTTCGATTGTACTCATGAAACTAGTTTTTTTTTGTATTAAGTGGCCTATAATATTTGATTTTAGCACAACTGAAACATTTTTTTTTGACAAAATATTCATAGAAAATAAATTTTAATTACAGCTAAAAAAAAACATATATATACATTTATAATATTATATGATGATTCTCATAAAATTTAATATGAATTTTTTTTGTCAATAAATAAGCTAGGTGTTTTTATATAGTAATTATGTGGCTAAATTGAAATTTTTCAAATATTTTTTTGCTTATATAGATTATTTTTGTGTTTTATGAATTATTTAAATCAATTATTCATTTAATTTTAAACGAGGTACACATAAAATTAGCATACTATATTTTATTCCAATTTCAAATTCTTGATCTTGATCTTGTATGAATATTAATTTTATTTTTTTTGAGTCATAATTTTATCAAATTTTAACCTACGTCAAATTTATGCATTATTTATACGTTTGTTAAATATAGCTTATAAACTGTTTGATAAGTTATAGATATGCATACGAGCTATAAATTAATTAATAAAACCTCATAAAATATACTATTATTTAATTTTTAATTGTTGCATTATATCTATGAGCCCATTTATACTAATTCATAACAGGATTTATATTAATTTTATATAATCTATACACCAATGTATGTTACATGTGGCAAATTAACGTTGATAGAATTAAAAAACAATTATTTATTTTTTCATATCTTTATGTAGGTAAAATTTGAGAAATTAGCAAATTTCATAATTAAACCACGTTAAAACTGGCTTCTTTATATGATTATATACTAATTCTAGCTTGAAGAGCTAAACGGTATATTTTAAATGTTATATACTATAAATTAAACCCAAAAAAATAATTTTTTTTTATAAGTTTACAAAATCTTTGATGTGAATTATAAAATTATATCTCACATATCTATTGTGGTGTGATTTCTCTTTCAATTTATAATAATTCTTATATATACTCAAGATTTATATTTAAATTTATTTTGAGCTAGTATAATTGAGTCAAGATATATAATTAACTATTGAAACTTGTGCTGAAGCGCAATTTTACATTTTTTATTCATATATATTCTATATATAGAATATAGCTTGTATTAGAATTATATTGTTTTATAAACCATGCTTCATGGTATATTTTCCTGCAACTAGTCATAACAGTTTGTATTTTCGACTTACAGAAGATATTCACAGTTTAGAAATAAGCTTTGTTTTTTATTATATCTATTACTTTTTTTCTGCTTGCATTGAAATAATTTTAAATTCAAAATCAGATTTTGACATATTGAAATTAATTTTTTGATTTGTTGCATAATAAAAAAATTAATTTACTATTATTGATTTCAATCCATATTATTGAACTTAATACTGAAAACAGGTATTTTATTACCTCCATCCTGAATGTATTTTTTCTATATGGGTTGTTTAAATATCCTAATATATAGCTATTTTCAGTTGTCTATGATTTTATAATTAAATTAATACTTTTTTTCTCTGATAGTTCATTAAACATAATTTCAAAATATAAAAAAAAATATTAAAGCATATTTAAAAAGTTATAAGAATACTAAAAAATAATTTCTCAACCGACCCCTCTAGCCACATTAACAGCTTCATACCCACTGTAAATTGATTTAAGGAATTAAATTGATTTGATCAAAAGTTTTTTATTATTATTTTTGGTTTATAATTCATTTAAAGCTTTTTTCAAGTAAAATTATTGTCACAAATTTAATTCACCAAAAATACTTTATTTATATATATTAAATATTATTTATCGCTTATTTTATAAACGTTAAAAATAAATCGCGGTATATGTATCATAATAATTCAACCTTGTAAATATTTATGATTTAATAATTATGAAAATTGTATTTCGCATATTTAATACTAATAATATTTTTTTCAAATATTTTCCCTACTAATTTATACTAAAATTCCAATTAAAATTTAATCAAAAATCTCTGATTTCAAAATTTTAATTTTCTTGAATTTTTTTTAGAGTATAAAATGAATCAACTGTTTTATTACATAAATTATTTGTTTATGTAGTTCAATAACTGGTATTTTAGATATTATTAATTCGAATTATTTGACTTTTCTATGGCTTTATTTTTATAAATTTACTATTAATTATCGCTTTATTCGTGTTTTTATGTTTTTTATACTTTGCAATATATATTAATTGCCTGAATAACTATTGATTTATAAAGTTTTTAAATCCATATTACTTTGTTTAATCTTTTTTTTGGCTTATTAATAGTATTACCTGATAATTCATGGTTAATTTATTAAAATATTGTTTTTATTTGCTAAATATAACCGCATACCAGCTAACACCCTCGTTTCAAAAAGTTTACCTAATTTTTTTTAGTTTATATGAAATTTTTGAATTTTTATCTCCTACTATTATTAATATTTTATTGTGATTACAAAATTCAAATAAATTAATTTTTGTGATCCTAATTAAATCTACATGCTTATTTTAAGCTTTTATATTAGGCTATCATTTTCTACTATCAACTCCATTGTCCTTTCTATAATCAACTCCATTTTCCTTTCTATAATCAACTCCATTATTTAAAAATATCCTGGGAAACGACCAAATAAGGATATATTGAATAACTATATTTAATCTTGATTAATTATTATTTATAAATTTTCAATTACCAATCAGTGCTGACTAAATACTTTTATTTTTTGTCTACTTTCAAAAATAAACAAAATTATATAATACATTGAATTTATACCCAATCAAGATTTCTTAATTCAATAATACTAAATTTACTTAGTCTACCATTTCCAAATATCCTTAAAATTTTTTTGTATTATTGGTGTCTCATTTAATTAATTTACTTATTATATATTATGCTATTTTTTTCAATATTTAAGAGATATATGCTTTTTTTTAGGTTTCTTATTATATAAGCTAGCATTTTTAATTGCTTTATGTGAGAAATAGATAATGTTTTTGATTCGATAAATAATCGATAAATTTGAGCTACTTCTCGGAGGGAAATTCTTCCAATTAATTTTTTTTCCTATTTAGATACATTACTTATATTTTTAAATCAAATCAGAAAAAAAAACACATGTTTTGTCCGAGATATCCAAATAGTTTACATAATATAACTAATTAAATATTATTACCAAGAGCTTAAGTTCCAATTATCCTAATAATATTCTAAATATTTTCAAATTATAAATTGTTATTAATTAATTTAAAAAATATTCCGTTTTTTCGGACATAAATCCTCAAATATAAGAAGTATATATTAAAATATAATTATCTTTCGATCTTAAATAGGCCATCAATAGTGAAGAGGGAAATTTTTTGATGATATTTGAATCGATTCTGGAAGATCTATCTCGTAATAGGAGAATCAGATTCATTAAAAACAGCCCGCCAATATATTTTAAAATGTATATTGCTCTCTACAGGAGTCTGAATAATGTTTTTTGGCCAAAAATTGTAAGAAAGCTAGGTTTAATATTCCAAAATTTGTTTTTTGATTAATTTTAATATATTCATTATAGATGTATGATATTATTAGAAGCTTAGTAATATCTAAAAAACGCTTTTTATTAATTCCTTAATTATATTTATAATTTTTAATCGAATATAGAAGTCATCTTGAATTAATATCATAGGCTATCCGTCAGCAGATTTATCAACTTCATTTATTTTATATAAGAATATTGATGCAAATAGAAAATATATTTAAATTAAATATATACCTAGTTTATGACACTCATGGGCTTCACTATTTATTTTTTTTCTATGAAAATTATATCGCTAATTGATATTGTGCAGATAAAGTTATTTTTATATAAAATATTCATAGTATGGCTATTATATACAATTTTTAAGATTCTAAATTATAAATTTTTCCTCAAAGTATGTTTTTTCAATTTTAATTGTGAACATTTTTATTTCTGTTTTTTTATTATTGATATTTCGCTTAATAAATATTTAAATAATTTTATAAGCACTGTATAAAAATATTAAATACACGTGTTAACATTAAATAGATTTCTTTATATATATAATTATAATTTTTCTTTAATAAAATTATCGATATTTATTTCTATATTATATACTTGAATAAATTTATATTTTATTTCCCACTAATTGTATAATTCAGCTAAAGTATTCTTAAAAAAGTTTGCAAATTTTAGGGACACATATATTTTATAGTCATATTTTTTGTTTATTGAGATTATTTATAAATTGTAAATTTATTCCGCTAATTAACTTATCCGAATAATTTTAGAGTCTGTGTCTACGTATCTCATTTTTATTATTAAGGCTTTTTTCGTGGCTTTATATTAATTTGACTTCATCGATTGGATAATACTGTCTGATACTTCAGTTTTTTATGTTCAAACTCTTAATATTAATTCATTTTGATATTATATGCTTTAAATTTTAAGTTTATTTATTATCACAAGTTGAGGTTTTGTTGGATAATGATGCTCTTCTCACAAAGTTTCATTGATTTATTAATTTTCTATTTCCTAGTTTTTTTTTTTTTTTTTTTTTGGAATAAATTGATAAATTATAAGAGAAGTATTTGATATTTTTATATTACTTCTTGTTTCCTATATTTTTATTAGTATATTTATATATAGAATTTAAGTATTATATCATATAAATTCATAAAAAACTTGTAAAAAATTCAAATATTTATTATTATTTAATTTTTAGTTACTTACATATAAAAAAATTTTTATAATACGGTATAATAATTACACTAATAACATATAAAAAAATGTAAGTTATATTTCCAAAACTTATTATAATTAAAAAAATATATGTTAATTTTTTTAGATGACCTCAACTGGCTTCATCTTGTAGATTTGTGAATAATATCTTGTATTCTAAATAACCAACGCTATTTGTATAAAATTTCAAAGTACTTAAATATTTTTTAAAACTATTTCATTATTTAAAAAAAACTCAAGAAATAATAAAGGTTAATATTTATAAATACTATTTAAAGCGATTTAATTATTATTAATGAGTTTTAATGATATGTATAAAAAAAATAACATAGAAATTAAAATTTAAAAAAAAAATAAAGTTTTAATTTAAAAATTTTTGACATTTTAAATTTTAGAAATTTACTAACCGAAATTAATGATTTAGCGTATTAAATTAAATTTTTATTTAGATTTAAACTGTAATATACTAACTTTTTATTAGGAAAATGTTTGCTCAGAATTTTATATATTATATTTTATAATAAATTATCATCTAAAATTTAAGTTTTTTTTTTTATAATACTTATTAATTTTTTTATTTTTTAAAATTTATAAACAAAAATTATAAAAACCTTTTTAGCAATTAAAAATATTTGGTAAAATAATATTTTCTTTTGAAATTTTTTTATAATATGGTTTTTTTTATATACAATTTTGTTTTTGGTATTTATAATTTATATTTTTTAATTATTTATATATACAAGAAATTTTAATATTATATAGTTAAGTATTTTAAACTTTTTTATATATCCAGAAATTCGTCCTAGAATAAAATTTTAAAACAGAAATATTGAATCTTATTTATAAAAAAATTCTGGTAAATTAATCACATAAATTAAAATTATTTAATTCTAATATATATTTTTATGTGTAATAGAAAATAAATTAAATTATCAAGATTTAGCAAATTAAAAGATTTAAGCACTTTTTTTTAATTTATTTTTACCTATTTAATAATAAAGTAAATATATCTGGATTTTAAATTTATCAATTAATTATATACCCTGAATAAAATGAGAAAAAATCTTATCAAATAAATTTTATGTTTGTGATTGTGTTCTGTTTTTGTCTTTTTATATAAGAAATTATTTTTAATTTTTCAATGCTATATTAAAATAAATCTTATACCTTAATTTCAATTAAATGGTATATTAAGGCTGCATGAATCTCAATCAAACTTTCAAATTACACATTTTATTGCTCAATAAAAGTGTTATAATACATTAAATAACGTTTAATAATTAATAATTAAAATTTATCATTTTTTTTTCTAAATTATAGTGTCACAAAAAATTTCAAATAGTTATATTCAGACTCAATCTATTATTATTTGGTTATAAAACACACAATATTTTATGCAATATACTTATTTTTAGTAGAAATGAAAGCTAGATTGAGCCAATGAATTTTTTTATTTTATATTATAATATTCTATTTGTTAAATAATATTTTTAAATAAATTAATTTTCGCTAGAATATATGCAATTAATTTCTAAAATAAATTTTATTATTGAGCTAAACATGTGCTTTTTTTTTTAAATATTATTATTCTTCTGGTCATATATATTTAACTTTTATAAAAATTAAAACATCAGTCTTATAATATCAAAAATTTTAAAATATCCCAAATAAAGAAGCTATATAGTAAATAATCAGATTGTAAAAAAATTCTAAAAGCTAAAATTAATACAATTTAAAGATTTTTGAATTAAAAAAAAATTATACAAGCTACTTATGATTTATAAAAAGATCTAAAGCCCAATTTATTATATGAATAAAAAAATGTTAAAATTTTTGATATGTGTAAACATTTCAAAGTTAATTTATTAATATGAGATTTTTTTAATCGAAAATATCAGTTATATATTGATTAATTTTTTTTCTAAATTATGAAATACTTTTTAATCTTATCCAACACCTTAATAATAAATAATAAAACAATAATAATATAAAAAAATATTAATTTAGACATTTTTAAATCTTTGAGAGATCATATTTATTATACTACAGGGAAAATAATTTTTCACTCTGATATAGTTAATTCTGTTATAAAATATTTTCATAATTCTATGTAATAATATTATTTATTTTTCATTTATTAATTAATAATAAATAATTAGAATAGTTGTATTAATTTCCTTAAAAAAATTCAAGATGATATTGTATTTATTTAGAAATTTTTTTAATAATTATGCAACTATTAAGCTTTAAAAATATTTTGTATTCTCTCTCTAATTTTATTTTCGAAAATGATTTTATATTTATTTAGTTTAGATATAGATAAATCATTTAAATGAAATGATTTTTCAAAAAGATTTGTTTAATTATACATAATAATAGTAGATAAATAAAGTCAATTTTATTTTATATTATCAGAGTTTTTATACACTAGCGATATATTCATGTAGTAATATTACCTTCAGATTCATAATTAATATTTTTAAAGTAGTATTGTCAGGTTATTTAAGTTCCGGATAAATTATTTAAAATTTATCAATAAAATCCCATTTTTGGCTACAATTTAAGTATAATTATTTTTAGTGTTTTATTTTACTTTATAATTAATCCAAATAATTACTATAATATTATAGTATATTAATTCTTATAAAAATATAATGTTAATATATGTGGTAGATTTTAAGATACCACTACCTTTATTTTCAATTAATGATTATGATGTGATTTATTTAAAGTTTAGGTTGTTCGAATATAAATTAATAAAAATAAAAACTAAATACCAAAGTTTAAAGTTTTGAATTAGTGTCAGTATTTAAAATTTTTAAGCTTACAGATATTCGAGATTTAAGATTTTATTAATTTTTGCTCTTTGTTATATTTTGAAGCTTATTTATTTGATAACTATTAAAACTAAATTTAAAACTAAATTTAAAACTAAATTTAAAACTAAAAAAAATATTACGGAAACTTATTTTATAATAATTTTTCGAGAGCGTGTCCAAAGTTTTGGGCACTGTTAGCTTATATAAATTTTGAAGAGCTAAAATTTTAATTTTTCCACTTTCTATTAGTATTATTATTGTTCTATTTCATTTTATGCGGTAGCGTTTCATTAGTTTTTTTTTTTCTTTGTAAAATGAGTTTTATTTATGTTTATCCAATAAAATCAGAGGCTCTTTATATTCAAAATTTTATGAAAAATATATTTCCCAGCGCAAATCTAAAAAAATAAGCAAATTTTCTTTCTTTTCATCAGTTTCTTATCCATTTATCTTTAATATAGTTTATTTCTTATTAGTCGGTCGTGAAATCACTCTGCGACATATATAGCTTAAAATCAATTATTAAAATAATATAACATCAATAACCAACAAAATCGGAAAATAATTGTATTAAAATATAAATGCATATCCTCACGAGATAAAAAAACAATATATACGAAACTGTAAATAGTTTTTAGAATATTTAATAATATTTTTTATTCAAGAATTATCAGTTTTTACCTTATATACACCGCTACTAAAAACAACTAACATTTCATTTTAATTCCAGAATACTTTTTTTGTTTCAGAGACATGTTTAAATTTTCTTAATTTTAAACCAGAATTTTACACAATCCTAATTCATAATTTATAATTAGAATTAATAATGATTATTTTTATTTTTATACAATAATTCACGGAATCTACATGGTTTTGGGAATTTAAGAGTTTATTTACTTTAAATATTTTGTTCTGTAGCATATTATATAACCGGGTTTATTTTTTAGTTATGAGTTATTTTAAATACTATTTTGATTTTATAAAGTGTTTTCATATTTATAAGACCGATTAAAGGTCAATATTCTAAATTATATCTCCGCTGAAGGTATAAATGTATCATATCATAAATTAATATCATAATAAATATAAGAATTTTAAATATTTTAAAAAAAGCTTAATAGTTATTAATTATGTATTTAATAAAATTGTAAATTTGAAAAAAATTTATCTAATTTAATTTAATAAAAATAAATTCAAATTAATTGATTTTAATATTAAAATTTATTGAATACTTTATTTTATAATTTTTTTTCCGGTATATTTCCCAAGCTCAATTAGAATATATTTTTTATTTTCAATAGTCACTACTTTGTGTCAAAATCTAGCCATGTCAAATTTAGTTAATTTACTATCAATAATGTATTTTTAGAAAGTATATTTAGCTGATTTTAAGCTCTGAATTAATTTTTGTATCTCTTTATTGTGATAATTAAATATAATAAAAATTATTAAACAAGATTTTAGGAGTATTGCTCTCTATTTCATTATAATATAATTTTAATGCCATAATCATACTCTAACATATATATCATTTATCATATCATCACTATTTAGTTATATTTTTATTAAAAAACACTAGATACAACAAGAAACTATTTTTTTCAATCTCCAATCCATTTTTCTACTTAAAAGCTTCTAAATTAAAAAATTAATTGTTGTCTTCACTTTTCTCGATTTATTAAATATAATAGAAATTTAAAAATTATGAAATTTAAGATAAATGGTATTTACTGTATCAGTTCTATTTCCAATAAAAATAATTAAAGAAATAAGAAATCTTAAAACAATTTTAAATTAATGTATTTTTTTTTGTCAAAATGAAGTTAATTTTAGATTTTAACTCATTATAAGAATAAAAATATTTTAGTTTTAATCTTTATATATTATCAAATTATATTATATGCAAAAAGATCAATCAGAAAATAAATAGATTCATAAAACCTAAAAAATATAAAATTTAATATTTTCTAAAATACGTGCAATTATTCTACTAAAAATTTTAAATTGTGTCTAAATTATTTTTTATGATATTTTTCTATAAATTTTGTAATTTTTATATAACTTTAACATGTACTAGCTATCAAAAAATATATTTAACAGCAGATTTGATGATTTCTTGTTATAAATAATAGTAGTTTCATATACTTTTCATTGAGTATCCGAAAAAAATTTTCTATATTTAAACGAGGAAAAAATATTTGAAAACAACTGAGAGTAAACAAAGCGTCTAAATAATGATATTCGGATAAATATATATAGAGCACTAAATTTATTTAAAATTATATATTTTTACAAGAAAATTTTCACTTTAAACAAATATATCTTAATAAAATAAATATAATTATATGAAATCTTTCCAAGCTAATACACTTTTAAAATATTTTTTATTAAATGCTGATTAATGCCTTATTTGAATGAGTGAATTATGAATCAGAATACTACTAAAAAATTACGAGTTACTATTAATTTTTTTTATATTTTAATAAAAGAAAAGATTAAAAACCACATTCTTTAATTTTTTTTGTAATTTTAATATGAATAAATAATAAAAGAATTTTAATTAAAAATATATAATTTATAATTTATAAATTAAAATTTTATTTTATAAATAAATTATATCTAAAAATATATCTACATAAATTTATTTATTTCATACTTGTGAAAGAAACCATTAATTATAAAATTTCTAATTTATATATGATACACTTCTTTTTACATAAAATACAAACATATTTAAGATTATTTAACAATATAATATTTTTGTTTTTAATAGATAAAATTTAGCTTATAATTAATTTTAGGTTATTAGCGCTAGGATTTATTTATTATAACTAATAAGGAAATTAATCGTAAAATTAATTAAATTAAACTGTCTATACAAAAATTACAAGATTTTTATCAAAAAAATAAAAATAATCAGCATGATGTTAAAATTTCAAGTTCAATTTCAAGCTGAATAGTAAGTTGAAAAAAATCTTATATTTCAGTTCAAATATTTTTAGTGATTTCACTATTCTATAGATTTATTCAAAAGTTTCTGGCCTTTTTCTAGGAAAATTGTGACATTTTTTACATATTTTTTCGCATATTTTATTTCTTTTATTATTTTTTTTTTGCTTTATTTATTTATTATTTGGCCTAATTATACGGTCTCATTAAGTCTATATAATTTCGAGATTAGCTAAATATTTATTTATTAGTCAATTAGATCAATAGTTATCAATTTGGTGACTATCTAAATTTTTATCTAAAAATATTATATTTTATCGCAATTTGAAAAATTATTGGGAAATAATTCAATATTTTCAGCTATAATATAACTTTATTTAAAATTTTTTACTATTAATTCAATGAATTTAATATAGTATTATGAATCAAAAATTGAAAGGCTGAAATAAATATTTTTATTTTTTATTAAATAAATTTTAAATTTTCAAATTAAGTCACAAGGGCTAGGAATTGAAATATTGGCACTAAATTTAGGTGATTATTTTTAAAAGCAGAAATAATTTTATTATTTATATTAAATGAGAAAAAGATATTTTTTGGATCATATAATTCATTTGAAAAAAGTATTAATTAATTTGAAAATAAAAATAAAGCCGACGCGTAGAAAAATTCTAGTTGGAAATTTATCACTTTTAGAAATAATCTAAAATTAGGTATTTTATTTTAAATTTATAACTGATTTTTAATTTTTGGTTCAAAATTCTTATTAAATTATTTTACAAACTTTAAAAAAATTAATAAAGTTATTGAAGAGCACATCACTTTAAAAAAATCTTATTTTTGCAGACAAAAACCACTAAATGAATTTCAGAAGATTATAATTACCTAAGTATTCTTAACTTTTCAAAAAATATTTAAGATCTTAATATAAAAAATTAATTAGTACTATCTGGGGACAAAAATCTTATGCTTATTAAAACTTCAAAATTATATAATCCTATTGTTAACAATTTTTTATTTCATAAATCAAAGTTAATAGCCAATAAATAATTAACACACAATATAGATTTGTCATATTGTAAGTTGGTTCGATAATTAATGTAGCTAAAAAAATCAATTGTCGCTGAAAGGATTTAAAAACTCTTGTTTTGAAAATAACATATAATCTTATTATTAATCTCATTTAACTCAATATATTATAATTGATACAGAGATTCAATAATGTCATAAAATGAATTAAAATACTTCAATAGACGTATATATATATGTTTTTGTGTGTTTAAATAATAAAATAGTATTTTAAAAACATATTTATTTATATATTGATAAAAAAAGCGATAAAATATGTGAAAAATTCTTATCTTTTAAAAATTCAGAATTTCCAAATAGATAAACATATAATTTTATTAGAAAATTATAAATGAATCTGATATTAATAGTGATTCTCTTTCTACAATTAATATGTATTTTTTTAATAATATTAGTCAGCTATGTATAATAAAAGATGTTACACAAAGAAATGAATTATAATCTAAAATTATAGTGATTTATTTATAAAATTTCATAGGTTAAAGTATATAACTGATTGATTATATATAACATGATAAAATTATATTGAGACCAGAATTTAATTCAAATTATTTGGAGGATTTTTTAATTAAAATGTATGGAAATTTCAACTAAACTGATTTTTTATAAAGCGCGATACTGTAAATATCGACTAAGATATAATGTATAAATGAGACTAAATCGGCTAAAGGTTTTATAAATAAGTTTAATGAAAATAAAATTACTTAATTTAATGCCAAGAATTTAATTACTTTAATAAATAATATTTTTTTACTTAAAAATTAAAATTTCATATACAAAATAAATTCATTGAAGTTTTTTTAGGCATCTTTCTACTTTTATTGTTATTATATAGAGATTTCGATTAAATTAGTATATATTAACTGACTATAAAGTGTTAATAGATACTTATTAATGTTGTTGTATAATAGCAGCATATACGTTTTAATATTTAATAAAAAAAAAGTATATAATTTATCATTAATCGGTTATATTTTATATTTTAATCAAGATATTTATGGAACTTGCATAATTTATGGCTAATGAAAATGCGAATATAATACTAATAAATATTTTAAAGTTTATAAAATATTTTAGATAAGAATCAAAACAAAAAATATATTTAAAGTATAAAGTATAAAAAAAATAAAAAAATACTAGAATAAGGGAGAATTTCTTTACCAAATCAATGAAATTTTCCAAATTCACAAATGATAAAATAGTATCAGTATACTGTAATAAAAAAATGTTAAAAATTGATTATTAAATACTTTAATTAGGAATTATTTAAATTAGTCTATGTATTTTTACAAAAAATTTTTATGAGCTATACATTACCAGTTTTCTCGAGGTATTTTTTTTTCAATGAATAATTTTTTTTTATTTTCAATTACTTAAACTCAATAGTTATCTTCCAACTCTTCTTTTTATTATTTTTATTTATACAAAGTATATAATAAAATCGATTAAAGAATTTTCAAATATTTAAAATATCTGTGTCGTTGAAAAGATATTGAAAATGCGTCAGCTAAAATAAGCTTAGTGGTTAATTTCGAATAAAAATAAGCGATAGCAATAAATAAATTCTCGTAGCAATTATTATTAGAAAAGGATAGATATATGAAACTTTAAATCAACTATTTTGAATTCTATTAAATATTTGATACCTACCAATTTCTAGCTGGTTCAAATTTTTTATTATTGGAATATGTGTATAAATGATAAATTATAGTTATCCCTAGATTTATTGAGTATGAGGAGGGTTGGTAAGTATTTGATTATTGGTTAGATTTTAAATAAATAACCTATCCTTTTTATTAACTCTAGCTGCTTAAGGTTGTATAGCTTTTTGAATTATAAAATGTAGGCCTTTTCTTTCAATTTACTCCGTGTTAACAATTGTATAATATATTGAAATAAAAACGAGTATGAAACATGTTTTTACCCCTTAATAAAGTGTTTATTTTAGGCAAAAGCATTGTGTGGAAATGTTTAAATTTATTAGAATAGCGTGTGAATTTTCAAAAAAATCATTTATGTAATATATTTTTGTTTTAAAATTGTAAATTTAGATCGATTGTGCAAATTTGAATTCTTTTTAGTTGTAATAACTCATTGGGCTCGGTGGAGATTGTTACAGGGTGTGACTTATCCTGAGACTTGTAGTCACATATACTATATTTAGGTTAGATTTATTACACATATCTTAGTTTTTATGTATTCATCTTACTACTGCTCCACAAGTTTTAGTAATTCTATAGTGTTTTTTTTTAATTTTTAATTTTTATTTAAATTATGATAAATTTTTTGTGTTTGGAAATTCTTGAATTAAATATTTAAAGTTTTTTTATAGAAATACAGTTGGTAAAACTTATAAATGTAGAGGAATAAATTCAAATATAAACCAATAGCCTCAAATATGGCAAATTTCGTATACCAATAAAAATAACTCGAATCGATTGGGGGAACAGGTTATAATGCAAGCTCCTCACCCCCCTTGAATCAGTTTTATGCTTTCTACTTTTTCTTCAAGTATTTATTTACTCAAGCGAAGGGAGTGAAAACACATCAAGATTAAATTAACACTGAACCGCATAAATCATTTAATAAATTCTTTCATATATAAATAAGCTCTTTTTGATAACTACGCTTTCAAATCGATAAATTGAGATTAAATCATTTTTTTAAACATAAAATAGCAATTTCCCTGGAATAATTTACTGGTCTATAATATCATAATGGAAAACTTACTATGTAGTTCTATCAGCTCAACAATATCAGGCTGGCTAGCTGAAGATATTCCTTCATTTGACTATGGAGGCTATGTCGTTGGTAGCGTAGAAAAAATAGGTCATATTTATGGCAAAGCAAGAGTAAGCAGAGATTATGGATTCACGTTCTTTTTTTTTGTTGATAAGTAAAAACAAAAATTTACCGATCTTGATTTATTTAGGGAATTCTTGCTGGTGTTCCCTTCGCTAACGAGGTTTTTAAACAATTAGGATGCAAGTAAGTTCAGAATTTTTGGTCTAACTTTTTTTTTTTATAAAGCCCATGTTTGTATAAATCTGTATTTTTTTTTAAATAAGGATTGAATGGTTTATGGAGGAAGGAAATGAAGTAGATTACAACGGAACTAGGATAGTCGTAGCCAAAGTGACAGGCCCTTCCAACAAGATTTTGCAAGGCGAAAGATTAGCTTTAAACATATTGGCAAGATGCAGCGGAATAGCTACAAGAGCTAGGAAACTAAAAAATCTAGCCGAAAAAAACAACTATAATGGTTATATCGCAGGAACTAGAAAAACTACACCAGGTAAGGATTTTTATTAGAATAAACTAACTCCAGTTAAACCTTCCTTGAGTCTGTTTCCAATTCATTTTATTTTTTTAACGTCTTTTATAGGATTCCGACTAATCGAAAAATACGGAATGCTTGTTGGTGGAATTGATGGTCATAGAATGGATTTATCTAGCATGATAATGCTTAAAGACAACCATGTCTGGTCAACAGGCTCGATTACTAACGCAGTGAAATCGGCAAGAAAAGTTGGAGGATTTTCAGTTAAAATAGAGGTCGAATGCCAATCTGTTGAAGAAGCCAACGAAGCTATTACTGCAGGCGCAGATATCGTGATGCTTGACAACTTCGGACCTAGTGCTTTAAAGGAAGGCGCTTGTACGATAAAACAGGAATGGAGTCAAAAGGGTAGACAAATACTAGTTGAAGCTAGTGGAGGTATCACCGAAGATACTATCCAAGATTTCTTCTCACCAGGTGAGGATTTTTATTATACTAATATTACTATTTGATGATATTCTTTTTGTTATTAAAAATGTTACTTATTCTAAAATGAAATAATTACTGGATTTATTTAGACATTGATATCATCAGCTTAGGGAGTGTAACTCAAGGGGTTCCATTTATAGATTTCTCTCTCAAGATTCAAAAAGAATAATATCTAATCGTATTATTTACAACTTTATACTTCTAATGAATTATTTTAGTAATAATTTATATTGAACCTACTTTATTTATTTTTATATTATATTTTTTCAACTAATTTTTAAAGTCGCCTGGATCAAATATATTCATTTTAATTTTTTTTTTAAAATAAAGAGGGCTAAAGCCAATAAAAACGTATTTTGTATGAATACCAACGCAAATTTAAATACCTAGAATAAATTTAGAAGCTTTTTATTTCAAAGAAATTTTAAAAAAAGTAGTTTTAACACAGCAAGTCAGCGTACATTGAAATGGATACATCGAGCACTTATTGGGATAAATTGATATTTACATTTTAAAAAAATTATTAGATTAGGAATAATTTAAAGTCAAACAGCCCATCCCTCTTTGTTAGATGGGCTACCCACCCCCATGTATTATATATATTGTAAATATCTTTTGTGTTGCCCCATAATTTAAAAATAAATTTACTTTTTTATTCAAGTTTGAATATTACTAGAACATTCATTAATAATCTATGATTATATTGGATATCAATATTAAAAATTTTCAGTAATAGAATCAATTTTCTGAAAACGTAAAATATTTCGGTTGTAAATGATATTAATTGAAGGTACAATATAAAAAACATTCAAACAGCATTAAAGCATAAGATAAATGTAACCGCGAACGTGCTTGAATGAGAGGTAATTGCATTTCAAGTTTGCATATTTTAATTATTTTTATTGCCTCGGGTTAACTATCCCTTCCCTAATGATTTTTATTTTATTTTATATTTCAGGTATTATATTCGATTTTCTAGTTTTTTAATAGAATGGATCTGGTACTTTATTTGTTGGTATATTTATAGAGTTTTATTCTTTAAATTACAAAGCAAAATTTTTTGTTGAAACATTCAGAAATACTTTTTATCGGGTAGTCATTTTTTATTTGAATGTATAAATATTAGCTTTTAAATTTTATCGCTTAACCCTTTCCCGCGTGGTAGACTATTTTTGACCCACCAGACATAGACAACAACATAGTTGAATTAAATTAATTTAATTTAATTCCGAGGCTTCAAGAAATATTGGTATATTTTAATATAACAACAAATAATAAATCTGCTTATAAATCATAAACGAATCATAAATTTGATTTAATTATAGAGTGTTGGAAGGGAAAGGGTTAAGGTAATATTTTTTTAATAATGGTGGGTTTCCACTTTATTGTACCAAAAAATGTATAATTAAAATTAATAAAAAAAATTAGTTAAATATGATATTGAATTTTCGTTATACAACTTTGTAAAAATAACAATTTTATTGTAGAAAGGGACATTAATCTTGAAGGTTTTAAGAATATCAAGGTCGGCATAAAATGCCACTATATAGGCTAATTTTTTTGTTTTGAAATGGTTCATAACACATAAATTATATTAATTCAATTATTAATATATGCATTTAGATTCATTCATATACATAAAAATTGATTATATACTTTATTGATAAGTAAATTAAATAGGATTAGATATTAATTTTTCTATTAAAGTCAAAAAAAAAAGTTACATGAAGATGTTTTTTATTCATCTATGCAGCAAATTTATTAATTTAATGCAACTTTGCGCATAAATTATATTTTTTACAATTCTTATCAAATGATGCTGTGATATATTAACTCAAGTAAAGAAAAAGTATGAATCTTTTTAAAAATGATATGCTTATATTATATTTATTCGATTATTGTATACTATAGTACAGGGTTTATTGCTTGATCACCTTTTAATATTTCTAGCACGGCTATTGTTAGTGAAAGTTGTGATAATCGTTTATTTAACTTTTGCCTTGAGTACTTGTTACATTAGTTGATATAGACCTTAATTAAAAAAAACCAACCTTTTAATTCGCCAATAGCTTTTATTCAAACCTTCTTTTTGTAGTTGTAATATATCAAACCAGTAAAACAATAGGACTCGGGATTTATAAAGTCTTTCTGGACAATAGTTATATGATTTTTTTTCGCTATATAGACATCATATACATATTTGAAACCGCTAACCCTTTCCCAGGCGGTAGACAGTTTTTTACCAACAAAATATAGCCAATAGTGTATAATCAAAACAATTTAATCCTGAGGCTATAAGAAATATTGGTTTTTTGCCGAATAATAGCAAATAAAATTTGCTAATAAATCATTTACGGACCAATAAATCCATTTTTTCAAAGAGTTTTGGACGGGAAAGGGGTAAATTGCATATATTTTATAGTAAATAAAGCTACCAGTCTATAGAACAGCATGAGAGTAGATAGGGATTGAAAGATAGGCTTTCAGGTAATCAATTGCCGAGAAAGTTAACCCTTTCCAGCCCAACACTCTTTAATTAAATCAAATTTATGAGTTGTTTATGATTTATAAGTAAATCTATTATTTGTTGTTCCTTTACAATATACCAATGCTTCTTAAAGCCACGGAATTAATTTAATTTTATTTAGTTGAACGCTGTTGGCTATATCTGGTGAGTCACAAATAGTCTACCGCCCGGGAAAGGGTTAGTGTGCCTTTACAGAGCGGAGCTGGGAAATGTAATGCATTAGTTAATCGCGTGTAGGAATTTTTTTTTATGGTTAGTTAGAAAGGGAAGAGAGTAAGGCGTAAGTAATGTGATAAGTTCTAGGGTTGGAGATATAAGAGCTATGATACCTTATAAAGCCTTGAAAATCATAAATCCAGTTTATCTAGCCAACATAGATTAGCCATAAACAATCGATAAGGTGTGATTATGTTGCAAAGGAAGAGACGATATGGGATTTGTTTAGGGACATGGCAGATTGTAATTGTGCAGAAGGGATACCAATGAACAGACAAATGCAGCTAGGGTGTTGAGGGCTGAGAGTTGAGGGCTGAGGCACATGAAATGGCTGATGTACGTGTTAGTATGAGGACTTTAACCTGCTGCCAACCAAACATGGCTTATTAATAGCGAGACTGGCAACTTTGAATTGGCGTTTTATACGTAGGCAATCCCATGACATCCAGTGTGGCCAATAGCTAGGAGCTGTTTATCTCTAAAGACTTGGCCATTATTTGTCTGTATAGGAAGGGCAGCCAATAATTCGATGGAAAAATATTTCACTTTTATTTGTTGTCTCAGCACTCGTTATTTTTTTAAAAAAAACATATTTTTGGGTAAAAATTACAAACCTTAAGCTAGTTTACACCATGGGAATTTTTTACATTTAGACTCGCAGAGTATTTTCTTTCTCACTTCATAAGAATTTCAGTCGAAACGCTGTTCTGACACAGCCCCGCCATTAATCCCATAAGATTGATGAGATTTGTAATCCAAATCTTGGTATATAACTCGTATAATGAATATACTAACCCTTCTCTCAGGGCCTAAGAATTGAGTAAAATATGAACAAGCAGGGGTTTCAGCGAGAAACTCAGTTATAAGCTGTCTTGTTTTTTTTTTTTTGCTTTCTTGCTTGATTGGGAATAAGTTTTCGAAACAGCATCTCTAATTATTGGCGACGGAGATGCTTTGTGTTGATAGTAGACGGCTGGTGTCCTTTTGGTAATTTCTACTTGAGATTTGAGTAAGTTATTAAACTTAGCGCTAAAGCGCTTATTGAAAAGTTACTAAATTTCCAATCATAATAGTTCTGTGTATGATAAAGGTAACTGAATAAATGGTAAACTCATTATATTGATTGGATATTATACTCTCACAACGCTTATTGGAATTTGAGCAATGTCCTTTTTTTTCCTGAATTAATGCTTGAATAGCTTTGCTGCGCTATTTTGAAGCCAAGCCTCTACTAAGCTAAAAATAAAAAAAATTAGCCATTCTAAATTATATGCTAAAATCGAAACTTTCTTTTTCATTGCTTCATTTTTCCTTTGCTTAATTATATCATTTCTGTCAATTTATACCTTAAAACAAGCTTTAACAACAATACCCTAATTCACACATAACTCTATTTTCCCACTACTATTCTGTAATTACTTATTTATTTTTACCTTTCTATACTTCTATACTTTTCCTTTCAGAGTCTTTCTCTGCGTAATTTAATACTTATATCCCAATTATATTCAATCTCCTATTTTATTACCCCCCACCACCACCACCATCACCTGCACACGTCTTATTGCTATATTAATACGGTCGGATCTCCTCTCTCTCCCTTGTATTTCCAACGCAACTATTCGTTATTTTGTATTCTTTTCAGTTTTATAAATAATAGATTTTCATTTAGCAACCCTTTCCCCAGAAAAGCTTCGATTCAATTACCCATCCTTGTTCATTTCCTCTAACAAGCTCCGTGTAAAGCAGCTTATACATATC
>LSSN01003262.1:0-14384 GCA_001970855.1 Smittium culicis | reverse complement strand
TTATTATGTATTTGATTGAATACTTTTATTTAAATGTTTTATGCGTTATGAAGTTGTTTATAATTATCGGGAAATATTGGCATCTTACCGCCATATTTATACTTAGTTTCTCATGAAATTTTAGTAGAATTATATATTTTTGCCATAAAAATTATCATGTTTGTGCAAATCTATTAGTGTTATTTTATAATTACGAGTCTATGGGCCTTGTAAGATTTAAAATCCAATTCTAGAAAAATGATTTATAAAAGAGATTATTCCTTAGGCTCGATCTAGAATAGCCCTAGCAAAGCTATATACTAATGGGTTGATAACAAATATAATTGCTAATATTATTTTATGTTTTTACTGAGGCGCTCTAGAATCTGTATACGCTATAGCTTGTGCTAAATTATAATCTCATAATTGTAATTTAATATTTTTAAATTTAGAAACCAATGATTATTGTAGTTCAATGCCAATAGCTATAAACTCATGCTTAAAAGATTTTTCTAGTATCCCTTGGTTTATTCTGTAGGTTAAATCGAATATCCAATCAAATTAACTTTTATATTAAATTCGATTTAATATGGGAGATTCTTTAAGGAGTCATTCTATACTTTAAAGTGTTACAGCTATAAAGTCACATAAATTAATAGTTAATAAATAAATCTTGGCTATGTTTTAGCAAATAAAAATTTCTTAATTAAAAAAATATTTAGATAAATCGCAATGACTTTTCAACACCCCCCAATAGTTTTGACAATTAACGAATAGCAAGGCAAATAAAATTAAAGTGCAATAATTTGGTCTCTTCGCTAAGAACCCCCCACATTACATCAGATTTACATTTAATGGTGCAATTTTATTGGCGCAATATCAGTTCTAGAAACTAACTAACATTCTAGTTTGTTTATTATAATGTGACAGTCGGCAAAAGACATAAATAAGCTCGTACTCTTTTACTCTTATACAATTAAATTAATCAGGCTTTCTAACCATGTGAACCTACTAGGGTCTAGATAAGTCAAACATCCGAAAGATACTACAAGATGTTTATTTGTTTATGCTGATTGACTTAAATTTTAAGCAGCTATGAATTTATGATCATTACCAATAAAAAAATAGGGGGTTTGAGAATATTAACTCCTAGACAAAGTCTTATTCTACCAGGTTAATAAAAAATAAGCTCATACTAAAAATTGGCAATGTTCAGCCTGTAACTGCAAATATATTTGCTAGTCGGAACAGTTTCTTATTGCTGGGCTATTCTGCAACTGTATCATAGCTATTGTGACACCAAGTTATCAGCATATATATTTTTCCTGATTCGAGATGAAACTCACCTGAAATATCTGCACTCTGAATCGATGATAATATTCTTTACTATCACCACCCAAATGTAGCGATAAATTTATTTATAGTTTACCCATACTTACTTATCTTAATATATTGATTATTCGATTATTTTAAGTCAAACTAATCAATTTTTTATAGATGCGTTAGCTTCTATGAAGACGCACTATGATTACACTGAAAATGCTGTTAATATTACAAAATTAATTTTACAAAATTAATATTTTGCAGGGTTATAGTTATAAAATTTATTTTCTAAAAAATAAACTATACTTATACCTAATAAGATGTGACCAAAAATTTTTGATTTAAAAATATATCTAGTATTTTTAATGGTTAATCAGGATTCGTAAGTGTGTATTAATTTTCGACTCTTTATTGTTTATTTTAATTTTTTTAGCTTTACTGATCTTTACTAAGGCTTTTGAACCATTTATGCTAATTATTTAAACCTTATTAATTATGCTAAAGATTGAGTCTATTTCTGAAGTTGATACCATTTTCAGCCATATTTCTTAAATTTTATTGCTTTTGTAAACACGTTATTAGAAAAATTATTTCTATTATAAATTTGATGTATTTGCAATTATTAGAATTTAATTGTTTAGTATATACCAACTTTATATTTTCCCATGATGACTAAAAAACAAAGATAATGTTTGATATTGAATTTACTTTTATTTCAAGTTCAAGTCTCAAATAATTCACAATTTATATGATCATGCCTAATATTTAATAAAATTCATAATTAATTCACATTAAGAGATTTAAACGAGTGATTGTGTTATATCTACGCTAAGAGACTTGGCGGTAAAAATATGAAGATCTTATGAGACAAAATTTAAAAGTTATAGATTATGCCTTTTTTGGGACCTTCCCTTTTCTTAGTTAGGCTACTTTTCTTCGCTTACATCAGTTAAAATAAATAATAAAAATAGATAGCATAGCATTAAATTTATTTACAATCTGCAAATTATTAAACGCTGCCGTTTATTGAATATTTTCCCGTTTAGGGGCAATCTTTTTTTTGTAATCTCAATTGAATAAAATAAAAAAAATGAATCAAAACTTATTAGTAATCGCAACTGAAAATCGACTTTTTATTTATACTATAATGTATATTTAGCTTTTTTTTATGGCATTTCACAATCAAAGGTAGATTTTTTTTGTCGTATAGATTGATTATAAAACTGCTAAAATTACACATTAATTTTAATATAGTATATTAGATTATGAATTTTTGGTGTATTGATTTATATGAATTTCGTTTTTTTGCTTATCCCTTTCAGATTCGATAGGCTATTTTTGAACTAAAAATTATTCAACTATATTGGAGACTCTAAACGAAAAGAGAGCTTTGTTGCAATGGGTAATTAGTGGATTTTTTGTTTAACCAAACTAAGCCAATAAAATTCTAAATTCTAAATGACGTGATATTATTGACTAAAAAAAAAGGTATAACTTATTTTCTTAAGAAAATCATTGATTTTATTGGACAAGATTCGCGAATTAAACTTAATCTTTTGGAGGAAAACTGAAAAGCGAGTATTTTTTTTTAATCACGGAATTTTATTGGCACGATAACAAAAAAAGAAAATACGCGGTAAATAAACTAAAAAAATAGAAATTTGGTGCAAGGCATATAAAAACTAATATTCTAATACTAATAAATTCATATACCGGTCTACCGGCTGCGTATCTAAAGGGAAATGAGATCAATCTACCAACCGAAAGATTCTCCCAAACATCGCTTCAAGTAGGCTGGATGACTGAAGTTACAATCAGTCATGGAATTAAGCTCGTTTCAAAAAAATCGAATTTATTGAGATCGTTGAGCTCCTAGTCAGAGACTACATCTAAAATTTATATTTTCTGTTTGATGAAAATAATTTCTGGTTTCCCACTGTATTAAATTTCACTTTATTTATTTTCTAGCTTTCAAAATGTTATTATAATCACTTTCTCTTACTGGAGTTTGTTTTGCTCTGCTAGATATTATTTATACTTGTATTTGTACTATCCAAAGTATGAGCGAATTAAAATTTAAAACAGCAAGCTCTATCTATTGATATAGACAAAAAAATAATTTTTTACATGTATATAATTACTACTTTAATTATCGCCTATTTATACCTTCAAGCATGTTAGTTGAGTCTAATAATAAGTATCGCTTTTTACATTATAAATTAATTTATAGACTTTATGGCCATGTTTTTTTTTTTTTTTAGATACTAGGCTTTTAAGCTAAAAATTTATACAAATAAATATTATTCATACAATAAATAAAATTTTTTTTCAATAACAAAAATAACCCTTTCCCGTCGAACGCGCTTTAAATAATTGAACGATTTGATTCGTTAGTGATTTAAAAGCATTTTTATTATTTGTTTCTACACTTCAAAAAACAAATTATTATACGTAACTCGAAATTATATTATATCTATTGAATCAGTCGGTATATTTTGTAGATTTAAAATAGTCTACCGCCCGTATAAATGTTAGCATTGTGAGATATAGACATATGATAAGCTTGAATCTAATTATTTTATCTAATTCAATTATATTAGTCTTAAAATTCAAAATCTCAAACAGTTTCGACTAAAAAATATAATAGTAACTTGATTATATAAATATTTATATAATTAAAAATCAATTTCTCGTGATTATTGTTTTTGAATATGTAGATAGAAGTGATTATAACAGTTATTTTAAAAAAGATTTTTAAATTTTGTGCTTTGAAAATGTATAAAAAATAATTTATCAATAAATTTTATAATGTATAAAATATACAATCAATTTTTGATACACGTCACTTATAATATTCGTAGCTTTAAATTGCCATTTAGAATTTTAATGAAAGGCTTTCTTCAATAAACTTTATGAAATTTAAAAAAAAATTTTGATATTTTGTACCTATTCTACATAGTCATTCTTAAATCCTCTATCACAAAAAATTAATTATCTCTATTATAAATTAATCAGTAAAGAAATAAATGGCAGAATACTAATATCGATAATCATGGCATGTCCCCGATTGTTATTGTTTAATGCACATTTCAATTTAATTGCACAGCCAATTATAAACGTATATAAAAACAAAGCAGCGATTGCCGTTTTAGTTTTATTGTTCTAAATATATAAAAATAAAACAACATTTTAGCGATTGGTTATGGATGATTTTTCGAAGCATCTCAGTTGAACTCATTCTGGGGACAATTATCATAAACTTGTTAAAAAGAATAATTGGCTAATTCATAGTCAATAATACTTTGAAATAGTGTACACATATCAACTTTTAATTATATTGTCTATTGTAGCTCAAAAAAAGCCAACCGCCTGCGAAAAATAAAAAGAATGTAAGGAATGCTCTTTAAAATATCACGAATGATACTCTCATTGTTTATTATAACTCACTACCATCGAATGAACAGACTATTTTTATTACAGCAAAAGAAAGTTGACTTTAAAAAGTATTGCAATGGACAAAAAAGTGAATTGTTAAACTTATAAAAATAAAGAAAACAAATAATAGAAAAAATAGAATAAGTAGTATTTTATAAAAAAAAAACAGATTATTTTTTCATTTTTAATATAAATAGCATCCAATTCTTTATATTATAGTAACCGATTTTGACCTTGAAACAATTGAATACTAATAATATTTATTTCCCAATAACGACATAATAAGAGTTACAAAAAAAAAACTATTTACTATTAATAAAAAATATATTTACTCTCATTAAAATATAATGGTCTATTCATTTATTTAGCTCTATATTCATTTTTACATAAATTTCACGGATTCTGTATATTTCTTTCGACATTAGCTTATATAGATTAGACTATAGTACAATTAGTATTTATTTTTGCATATTTTCAAACTTATTTGGACCGTTTAACCGATACATCAAATATAGTTCATATAGAAACCCAAAAGGAATCATCTGTAGAAATATAATTGATAATTATCAAGCTGAAAATCCAATCGAAAGCATATTTGATATAAAGTAATAATTTTTTTTAATAAATCTTGGTTTGATATACAAATTTTTTGTTTAGCCTTCTATATTCGTGTTTAACCTGATTAAAATTAAAAAAGCGAGTATTTTTTTTAAAAAATATATAATTTATCTTTCAAATAATCGTATAATATATATACTTTTTAGGTTAAAGCATTATAGTTTTAGAAATAAGATTAAAAAAGAATTTCATTTGTCAAAATCATGGTTAATATTTCAAAGAAAGAAAATACTTGCTTAACTTTAGCGACATTGGTGGCGCTGATATCTGGTGTATATATAGCACCTCAGAACGAAAGTGGTCCAAAGCTTGAGGCGATGGAAATGAGATCGATAAACATAAATAAAAGCACGAGCACTGAGACCCAGCATGATACTGACCTAGTTTCTAATATGAATTATCCAGTTTATAATCAAAAGAGACAAATTCCACCAATTGTAAAGGCTGGCCCTGTAATCGATACCACAGTAAATAAAATTGATAAAATTTTTATAAATTGGAGCAAAAAAAAATGGAGAAATAGACACAGAATTAACAGATTTAACAGATTTAACAACAAAGGAGGGTGCTCGTTTCCTTGGCCATATGGGAATTCGGATATGGTGTACCCAATTACAGTAAATCAAGAAAATCAAGGCTGGGCAATGTCGCCAAATCAATCATGTAAAAAAGGAACTTGGTGCCCTTATGCATGCGCACCGGGATATTACTCGACTCAATGGGATCCATTAGCAACTAAATATAATGGCGCCGGCTCAATGAATGGTGGACTTTACTGTGACTACAATGGAATTCTAAGGAAGCCATTTCAAGACAAACCTTATTGCGCCAAAGGGGTATTTAACACAATAATCAGGAATACTTTATCACAGCCTGTCTCTGCTTGCCAAACTGTATACCCTGGAAACGAAGCAATGATCATACCATCAGTTGCACAACCTGGCTCGACTGTGCCTCTAAATGTCGTTCCCAATACATACTGGTTAGGAACTTCGTCGCAATTCTATGTCAACTTAGCAGGATCTACTGAAAAGCAGTGTATATGGGGAAACCCAGATAAACCAGTTGGAAACTGGGGACCGTATATTTTCGGAGCAGGCCAGGCTAAAGATGGTAATACATATATCAGCGTGCAGTACAATCCTTTATATTCTCAAGTCGGATTTAAAACAACAGATACGTATAATGTCGAAATTAAATGCCTGAGTGGATTCTGTAACTATCCTGAGCCTAAAGTGTGCAAATGTGAAAAAGGCGTTTGTTCAGTTGCGAATGGATGTACAGTCACATTAGTTGGGGACGCAAAAGCTGAATTTGTTATTTACTAAATTAGTTGAAAAACATTTAATATTGTCAAATTTGAAATTATTTTCATTTAAATTTTGATCTTTTAATAGCTATTTATTTAGAACGCTTAATAAACCATATAAAAATAAATTATACACGTTTAGGCTTAGCTACTAAATAGAGGCTTATTTAGAGTATTTTAGTAAATGTAGCACATTATGTAGTCGTCGTCATGTAAATCATAGTATTTCAAATCTCTAGACAAAGAATCTAGCTCAATGTAATAGGGATTACCATGGTTTGAACTTAAACGCCGCCATAATTCAACAGACTTTGATTTATGTATAGAAAGTAACTTTGAAATAATGGCTTTGAGCTGCCTAACTTGAGTAGTAGTTTGGAACTTTTTAGAGATTTTTTTTGAATTAGAAACAATCTCAAAAGATATAGTCTTTTCGAAATCTGAGATTAAATTTGAATTATAGTTTTCTAGATCCTCTGATTTTTTTTCTGCTATCTGAAAGTGTAATAGAATTAGTCGATTTTTTAATAAGTTGGGGTTGCTTTTTGCAGGTAAGTTGGGTCTTGAAAATGACAATTTTTCATTTAATTTTAAGCAAAGGTCGTCCAAATTTGGATGTAGGGATTTAATTGCTGATTCAATATCCTTTTCAATTTCTACATTATCAGCTACTATAGATGAGTCTCGAGTCTTATGCATTTCAGATACTTGATCTTTAACAAAGTTTAAGTAGCATCGTTCTAAATCTAACCTTTCTTTAGCTGAAATAAAAACACTGTTTATTTTTTGAAGATTAGGTAATCTTGAAATTATATGTGCCCTAACATTATGTTCATCTGATGGAAATCTTAGGTTGTTTCTTCTAGCACCAAGTTCGTTTAATGAAGGTAATTTATTTAAGTTGCTAATAGCTAGCCAGTCATTTATATGATTATCGTTAATCTCCAAATGAGTTAGAGAAGGGAAATGAGTAAATAAATAATTTGAACTATTTTCGGATAGTAAAGCAAATCCAGGCAGTTTATTTCCTGAGATGTTTAAATACTTTAGCCTATTCAACAGTAAAAAAAAAGAGTAGGTATGAAGATTTAATAAAGTAGATTTTTTTTTTTAGGTAAGTTCAATATGGATATACTTTTTTAAAGTTGATAGAGGCTTTAGAGTATCTGGCGATTCAAGTTGATTATCTTGTAAGTCTAGTCTTTCTAAATTAGTAAATACAGAAGAAATTTCATCCTCTGAGGATTTTAAGCTTGTAATATCGTTATTGGATAGTACAAGTTCTACTAAACTGGGAATATCGGTTTTAGATATATTCACGACCTAATAAAATGTTATGATATAGATGTTCGATGCCTGCATAAAATAAAACAAATGTGGATAATAAAAAAACTTACATGATTCCAGCTGACAAATGTGAAAGATAAATTTAAAAATCGCAAAGAATGAAAACTGCTTGTGGTTATAGGTTTTTGTATATCGAGTAAACCAGTTTGAGCATTATTGTCTGGGCATTCAAAAATAATTCTATTTTTTCTTAAATTGAGTCGCGATAGATTAGGTGCAATAATGGAAATTTTTCTTACAGTTTCCCAGTTGCGGATTAAATTGTTTGACAAGCTTAAATCATTTAGTAAAGGTAAACGGTTAGATGAGGAATCGTTTTGACTTAAAAGATTGATTTCTTTAACGTAATCGTCATCCAAGCTAATAACAGAAAGAGTGCTAATGTCTCTAAATTTAAGCAAAAAACAAAATTTTAAAAAGTGAAAACATGGATAACAGTTATAGAAAAGTAAACCTTTTCTGATTGTGAATCTTTTCAAATCCAAAAGTTATTACAGAGCCATTCTTTCCTATAGTATTTGGTAAGCTGTTGTCGAAATTGCTAGAATAATCTGAATACTTGTTATATGCACAAGTGAAAAAATCGAGACCAGTTTTTATATTTACGTTTGGAATTTTTATAAAAGAGCCGGAATTTTGATAGCTTAAAAGAAACGGGATAATCAAAAACAAGAGTTTACGTAAGAATTAATTTCAAAGAATTTATAAAAATTTTTAAAAACATATAGAAACTTGAAGATACATACCGAGTTTCAAAATATTTTTTTCCTTTATAAGAACCAGAATGCTTGCCTACGTTGATATCATCCCATTCGATTCCAAGCCATTCGCCTTGGGTACCATCAATTCTGCCGATGTACCTAACTGTGCCGTTTCCCTTGCCATGCAACCTTATTCTTTGTCCACTCACGAAGCTCATAATTTAAAAAAGAGTAACTCCTCGATTTAATGGCTGAGAAAAGAAAGATGCCCATATATTAAAAAAGTGTAATTTATTTTTTTTAGGAAATAAAATAGCGAAAATCTGTATGTATGTAGTTTCTTATAATATCATTAATTGAATGTGTAATATCGTCAAATAAATGGGCAAAAAATAAAGAGTAAATTGAATATATATTGAACCTTGAGGAGAAATAGCTTGTATTAGCTAATTTAGGAAACCCATATAGTCCATATCCAAAAAATATGAAGCTCTCTCTCTTTCTTTATCTTTCTCTCTCTAACACATATGGGATATTCTTCGGAGAAGTGGAACTTTTTTTCTTATAAATTCTATTTGCTAATATGAATTAGGGTTAACTATTGGTTGTATCAACTAAACCATTCGATTAAAAACTCTAAATTGAATTATAATTAAAAGCAATGCTCGAAAGTAGGAAAAACTTAATGGAAAAAGTTCCGCTCCTCCAAATAATCTCCCATATCCCAAATTTGCTATCTAGCCAATAATATCCGATTGTCGCTAATAATAATAACATACTTTATAACCTTCAAACAAGTCTCCTGAACTTGAAATCAAGATGGCAATGTCCGCCAAACCCAGCCTATTCTAATGTGGGGGCGCTGAAAAAAAATACTCTACAGAAAGGGTCTAAGTCAAACACTTGTTAATAATGATTCTGAACAAAAGTCCAGCTGTATTGATTATCGCTTTGAAGCCCGACGAAACATCAGGAATCATCCTTTCAAGTTTCCAAGATGCCGACGAAATGGTAGACTTGATTTCGAAAAATTATTGACCATGGGTAACTTTATACACATAGAAAAAACAAAAAAAATGTTCATTATCTATTACTCTATTTAGGGTGTTATAAAATTTCACTAGATAAAGTGTGTGTTTAAACCAAGAAAATTCAAAATCCTCCAATACAAACATCTTACATGACAAGATCATAATCATATCCCGCCCTAACTTTGAAGTATAAATTTATAAATGTTATTGAAAACAGTAAAGAGATATTTCGAAACGATTAGTGAAGTTATTGATTTTATCGTCTTGGTAGACTGTTATTGAGCAAAGTTGAGCACTAACTCAAAGCTAATCATATAAAAAAAAATAGATTGGTGTATGATCTAACGATTACTTTAAGTAGATAACGCGGCGTTCAAATAAACAGTATCAATTCACCAACAGTTTACAATTATTTCAAATTTAAAGATCATATAATTATCGGCTGCTTGAAATTTAAAGAAAAAGAGCCTAGCACCAGAAAAAAAATCAATTTTTACCAAAAATTAGAAATTGACTATCATGTTAAAAGATATGGTAAATAATGACTTTATTACTAAAAAAATAAAAAAGAAAAAAGGTCAGTTTAAATAATGATCATATGTTCAAATATATCATAACTTTAACTCAAACCAGCAAAATTGACTATAATATTCTCTAATACAGCCTTATAAAGTATATCAATAAAATATTATATAAACGAAAAATTATGAACATGTTTGAAACATAAACAGTGCCGACGAAAACAGCGAGCTATTAGGAATTGGATGTGGTGGCAGCTTATAATATTCTAAAAACTCACCATCAAATAATGTTAGTAATGAAAATAATTGCAGTACCTCGAGTACACATAATAAACATACCAATACAGTAAATAATTATGATCCAAAAATTACTATAACTAATAAATAGTAAATTAACTTAAAGAATCAGAAAAATTAAACTTTGATATGGATACTATCCTTCTAAAAGCAGGTAAAAACCTTAATGAAGTAAAAAATATATGAATAACTAAAGTAATAATAATAATTAAAATAATGATAGTTATTTAAATATTGTTAATAATAAAAATAAAACCTTAAAAATTGACACATAGAATGTTCAAGGGCTAGCTGATCAAAATAATAGCAATATTTCCTTTTATTATTTGAAAATATTTAAATTTGGTATTATGTCTCATCAAGAACATTATGATAATATCAAACATATAAAATGAAAAAATAATTGAATCATGAATCCATATGGCCTTACCTTATGACCATCCTAATAAATATCAAAAAATTAAAAATATAAGATCAATTCGAGCAGAAAAATGGTCGAATTCTACAAGTTATTTTTTATTTCAAGTCGATTAAATTTAAACAGTCTTTATTAAAGATAAATATAGGTATTTTTATTCAAGGGTAAACCTAACGTTCTTTAGTCAAATAACTTTAATTATTTATATAGAATAATACATTTAAGTTAAGTTAAAATAAGGAAAAAGAAGAAATCATACTGATATCAACTAATTTTCTAGTTGCAACAACAAATTGAAGAAAACAATATAAATAGTGAGTAGTTTTGCTTAAATTTACAATTACAAATTTTTTATAAAAATCACTGATTACTTCATTAAATTATATTACCAATAAATCTATTTTTAAATATAACATTAAACTTTTACTTTTATTTTTATTTTTATTTCTGATAGAATGGTCATATATAGTATACTCATTTTTTTTATTTTTGGTTAATATAACGAATTTAAAAAACTATAAAAACTTAATACACAATTAAATATGTAAGCTAAAAATTTTCTTTCTATAATTACTGAAAGTATAGTAAATTTTACCCAAATCGCATTTTCTTTTGCAAAGATACTCACCTCCTATAAAGATTTTGAAATTTAAATTTTTGTAAAGATTATTACTTTAAACTTACCCTATTATGGAATTATGGACAAAGATACAAACTGTGATAGGCTATTCGACACCAGTTTAAGGGATTGAAAGATATATTTAAAGAACTCCTTGGTTAAAAGGAGTGAAATTCATAACCTAAAGATCCTTAATTCTCCACGAGAATTCCGCTTACCATCTTTGCAGTTTATTCAAATCTCATCTAATCTCTTCCTTAAATTAAAGATGACATTTTCAGTACGCCGCTAACCAAAAAAGAAAGTAATCAAGATATTCACTCTTGTCGTCAAATTAGATTATTGATGTACTTAACACTATCACTTAACAATTCAGCTTCAGCCACGTTGAAGAAAGCCGAAACAACCTTGCAAGAAATACATGTCACCTTAACTCAAGCTACCCGCCCTATTGATTACTGCATCCGCCGTAGAATAAAGAGAGCCGCAAGTTAATGAGTACAATCCTCATATCCAGTTTGCTAGTATTTCGAGAGCTCTGTTTTCAGATATCGCCTCCACAGGCACAAAAGGAAAACTTGATAACCTCCATAAAGGTATGCAACTCCTGAGAAAGCCGTATCAGTTAGTTTAATCTGATATTAAGTCGCTCATGGATGAGGAAAATCTAGAATCTATCATAGCTAGAAAGAGACCAGATAGATGTTCCAAGATTCTCAATTCCTTTCGCGGGAGCTCACAGTATGTTCGCAAATTGGAACCACCAGCAAGCCTGCTCGGAAGTAAGCTGTGCAAGCTGCACATCAGACCACCACATCTAAAAACCACTCCAAGCAGTCGATTTTTCGCAGGAGAGGCTGCGTCAGGGAAAGAGGATCTCAATATAATTCAAGTCCGGCACCCTGTTAGAAAGGTCTCATCTACGATTTTGCGCTCTGCATGGACCAGAATTTCAGACTGCAATAGAGATCGCAACATTTTCAAGAATCGATTTAAGATTTATTTAAGGGTGAATGAACCAATAGTGATGTATTTTGAGGAAAATAAATAATTCTTTTTGTCTAGCTGGACCGCTTGCGCCAATGTGTCACGCTTTAGCTGAGACCGCTTCTATAAATAAGGTTGAAAGGTTCTACGACGATCCACCCCAAAGATTAGAGATTTCAGGGTCGCCGCATCTGGCGCTTGACTCACGGTGTTACAAGAATAAGATTTAAACTGTCGAATACCTCGTACTGACAGAAGAAGCCGCCTCGGTATTGAAAAAGAACGCAAACAAAAGGCGAAATCACGGATATCAGTGTTCTACAGTAACCTGATTGTACTTCAAATAAAGACGGGATATGAAATTGAACAGCTCTAGTCCTGAAAAAACTGTATCCATACGTTAATATCGGATCTTCTAGATAGATTCTATGGCTTTGATCTGCCACATAATCCGCAGAAAGAATTCCATGACTACCTTGTACTGGAGGATGTAATTATACAGATACTGATCAACTCATTCTGAATAATTTAATTCATTTTCTATCTGTAAGGACGGGTTTATCAGTATCGTGTTCTCCTTTTTTCGACTATCTCAGATGCCACACACGTTTACCAAGATTTTATATCCATATTGACATATGAGAGGTCACAAGAGATCAGAATAACTGCGTAATATGTCTATCAGCTCTTTTTTAGCGACTCAGAGAGAAAATTTTTGTCGAAAAATGGCCTGATGTATCGCAAGATCCTCGATCATGGGTATAAAATTTGTCTAAGAAATAAATTACTGCCTAGCTACAGGACATATGCCAATTGGTATTATTATCACTTAACGCAAGAAGATACATAAGGTATCTTATTACAAGGTCAGGGATCTTCAAAAAAAATCTGAAAAAATTATTAAAGCGGGGTCAAAGACATTCAAATACCTTGAAAACTGTATTGGCAAAGGACAAGCGATTTAGACAGAATTAATTTCAGCTTGATTAACTTTGAGGATCATTTTTGAGATTAAGAGCATATTTCTCTCCAATAAGATATCATGGACATCGAATGATGCACTGACAGAGCAAGCAGATATGAATATGTCATTTTAGATAGAAAAATTAAAGGATTGAAAAAGCCAATCATTCCTTCCAGAGATATATTGAGCTGGAAATCTTCACAGATTACAGCGACGCTGCATAGAGGATAGTAATTTACTATCAAAGCTACTCGTGACTATATATTTCCACTTAAGCTTTGATGAATATAAATTTGAAAGAATTTCTGAATGCGTTATACGCGCTCTAACTTCAGAGTGTTGTCGGCCGATCAGTTCTGATCAATTCAGACAGCACCAGAATCTTGGATTACGTCAGAAAGTTTGGTCGATCTAAAACCTCGGAGCTATTGGAGACCACGGAACGCATTAGAAACTACTTTATGAATTCACACACTCTCCCAAATGTCACTTATGTTCAAAATGTCATGAATCTAGTGAATTCATCGAGTAGTCTCACTGCTCAGAAGGAATTATTATTATCAGACCAAGCCCTCGAGAATTTATATCTCCTTATTGAGAATCAAGATGTGGACTTGTTAACGACGAGAATAAACAGCAATTTGAGAACTTACTAGAGCATTTTTTCATACAGAAAATTTGCGTGCCAAAGCTATTTAAAACATAGCTTGTCAGGATGGACCAACCTTTACGGACGTCCTACCTTGATTATGACTGGTCAAAAAATCCGAAAGTTAAACAAGTATGTCACTATAACGCTGGTCACACCATTACATAAAACAGTAATTTGTTATCC
>LSSN01003261.1:0-14462 GCA_001970855.1 Smittium culicis | reverse complement strand
TAAAAATATTACTTGAGCAATTCTTTTACAATTTCTTTTCAGACTTGTTTCTATTGACATTTACGTTTATTTCCTTAAAAGAGTAATTTAAGAATTTCAACAGTTGATGTAATGATATATCCCAGAGATAATCTCTGTTTTAAATCAGAGTATGTTATTATGATTAAAAATTTTTAATAGACCAAAAATCTCGTACTTGAAGTAAAAATTCTCTTTGTATATATTTTTACTACAAAACGACGTTTTCTAAAATTACACCTTTTATTATCCAAAATAAACCAAAAGAGGTCATCTATAGGAGATTATCAAATTAACTTTTTATAGATACGAATATTACTGGATTAAATTTTTACAGTTGATATATGTATACAGAGTGAGAAATTTTTCTATATGAGAAATTCTGAGTGAAGAGGGCACTTTGTTGAAGTTAATTATTATTGGCTTGGATATTCTTTAATCGTAAATGTTATTGGAGGAGTTGAAAAGGGATTTCGATTTTTCTATTTATTCATTTAAATTTGAAATTTTTATATACTTTAAAAAACAATTTATTTACCCGTTGGATGTTAATTTTTTAATTCAAATTTATAATCTGTAGCTACTCTCACCCAAAAACTTCTCCTTCATAAAGAATCACCTATATATAGTAAAGCCGAGTTACTATTTTCCTCTATTTTACAACATTTACGAATAAACCTTATTTGTTTGTTCATCAATTAATTATAGAAAAAGTTAACGATTTGCCTAGAAACAATAGGTAATGAGCCTAAATAAAAATAACTCTAAAGGATTCAGCATTGGCGGGTCCCTGAATTTTGCAAAACTCTACAAGGATTCAAAAGGCGGCTCTAAAACAACCAAAGTTTCAGACAGTACGATAGATATAATCAAAAGTAATTTAAAAAACGAAAAAAATCCTAGTTCTAACCATGAAAATATTTCAGACGGAAAGCAAAGCTCTTTGCTAAGAGAACAGTTCTACGAACAAAAGATAAAAACAGGTTTAGTACCTATTGAAAAAAGTGCTAATCTAGATGGCCACACAAAGGTAAACAACTTATTAGCCTCATTTATAATAATATAAAACGTGTATCCATTATTCGTTTTTTTTATTAATGTTATTCACAATTTATTATATTATCACCCCCTCCCCTAGAATTAATATACTTTTTTTTTAATTATGCTTATCATTTTTATAATTAATTCCTAATAAGTAATATCTAAACAAATTGATTAGGCTGTTACAGCTATCGATTGGGATAATTCTGGTTCGCGAATGATAACTGGTGGCTACGATTACTTAGTCAAATTTTGGAATTTCGGTGCTATGGATTCATCTTTAAGATCATTTCGCGAAATCGAGCCAACTGAAGGAAATCAAGTAAGAATATTCATCAATAATCAATAATGGCTGTTTCTCACCGAAAATTTTATTTGTTTTGATCTTGTTTATTTTGCTTATTTTGCTTATTTTTAACATTATTGTTACCCCCTTCCATTTTAGATTAATGATCTTAAATTCAGCTATAATGGAGAAATGTTTCTTACAGCAACTGGATCCCCTAGAGCTAAAATTTTCGATAGAGATGGAATACTCATGTAATTTTTTACCATCTCTTTTCTAATAACCATATTACTATATAACTATTTCAATTCCACATATGTATACATGTGTCTTTCATTATTCTTGATTAGCTTAACAAAATTATCATAATAATACCAATAATTTAACAATTGTAATTATACATTTGCGTTAGAAATGAGTACAAGAGAGGCGATATGTATATTCGCGACATGAGACATACCTCTGGTCATGTTGCTTCACTAAACTCAGTATATTGGAATCCTAAAGATAAATCAGAATTCGCGACTTGCGCCAGCGATTCAACAGTAAGGTATATTTTCTTAATATTTTTTTTATATCATATAGAAATTTTTTTAAAAAATCTATACCAATGACTTATTTAACTGTTATAGAATATGGGATGTTGAGAATCATCTGAAACAGAAGCATGTTCTTGTAATGAAAACTAAAGAACGTGGTGGACGAACTTCGGTCAATTGCATAACATATTCTAAAGACTCCAAAACCATTCTTTCAGGTAAAGAAAAATTCTTATATGCCTTTTTCTTTCTATATATTCATTATTATCCTCTAAGGCTTTTATTTTTTATCAGTGAGAATCATTAAATAATTTTTTTATGATTTCCATTTAACCCTTTTCATTCCAATAGCCCAATTAGATGGATGCATTTCTATATGGCAAAGCAGCGGATCTCTTTCAAGGCCAAGTGCTGTAATTTCTTTTACTTGAATTATTATATTTTTTCCAAAAAATTTTTTTTCTTTAAATTTGAAATTACCTTTCCAAACTATAATACAGTAACTATTTTTTTTAGCATTTGGAGAATGCTCATTTAAACCAATTTGGCGCATCTTCTTTAGAACTAGACTCAACTGGCTATAAACTCTTATCAAGAGGGTTAGATAAAACTGTTAAATGTAAGAATATTATATTGTTGATATTTGTTAAAGTTTACTTTTTTTTTTTTGAGTTTGCTGCAATAAGGATATAAATTTCATTAAAACTAGAAATAAAAATTTTTTTCAAACTTCTATTAGTGTGGGATATTAGAATGTTCAAAAAGCCTACTTCTTCTATCGAAAACATTTACTGCGATTACCCACAAACAAATGCTTGTTTTTCTCCAAACGAAAAAATAGTGTTGGCAACGCGTGAAGAAAATTCAGGCACATCTGAAAAAGCAAAAGCCAACCCCAGTTTAGTGTTTTTGGACTCTTCAAATTTGGAAATTTTATATGAAGCCCAAGTTCCAATAGACTCATCAAATGATAACAGCGTTATCCAAGGCTCTATAGTTGGAAAAAAAAATCCATTAGGCACCATTGATAGAATAGCAAATCCAAGCTTAGTCAAAGTTATTTGGCATAAATCACTAAACCAGATCGCAGTGTCTAAATCTAATGGCCAAGTTGCGATTTATTATGACCCAGAAAATAGCACTAAAGGCATTAAAATGTGCCTTAGTAAAGCTTCTAAACCCAGCTTCGGTTCTAGTGGTGTTTATGCTGGCGATCTAGAAGGCAGAATTATCACTCCACACTCTTTACCTCTCTTCAAAAGTACCACCTCAGGCTCGAATAAAAGAAGAATGGAAAAGATTCGTAAAGACCCCATTGCTTCTCGTAAACCAGGTAATCATCAAAGAACTTTAATGATATTATTTTCTGATAAGATCCTTAAAAATATTATTTTTATCTTCTTTTATTTTTTTCCATTTTATTAATGCTTTTTTTATCTAAAAAAATGTATTAATAGAGCCACCTGTCAGAGGGCCTGGAAAGGACGGCTATATCGGAACAAGCGAAACTCAATATATTATGCAAAACATAATTAAAGATACTACTCGAGGTATATTTTTTATGTATTTGCTAACTAACCCTAATATTTCATATTTATTAGTTTTCCATTTTAAATTACTATTTCGCAGGCAAAAAACAATTAACAAAAATTAATTAACAATCGAAATTTTTTCTTATCTACTTAGATGAGGATCCTAGAGAGGCTTTACTTAAACACGCTGCAGCTGCAGAGGAGTCGCCATACTGGGTTGCTCCAGCTTACAAGAAAAACCAACCTAGCTCAATATTTGATGAAACTGGAATGAAAGACGAACCCGAATTGAAAAGAAGGAAATAAAAAAAAAAAAATCAGACAATAATGCTCTATTTTATTTTTTTATTACAATTGCACACTTTTCTGCTAAATTGAGCTTAAATATACTAAAGCGTGTTTTCTTTTCCGGTTTCAAGTACATAAACACGAATTTTTGATATTCCTTTCTTTCATTTACTTTATATATAAATCTATTTACTTTTAAAGATATTTATGTGTACAATTTATAGTTCCAATTGAGTTAATTTCACTGCATTTGAATAAAATACATTTAAAAGTCTACACTAACTCCAAAAACATGTGATATAGTTAAACAACATATTGATTTTTTATAACTTCAATAGCTCATACCATAGAGGCTTGATCTACATCCTGATCATCTATTCAGAAAATTTAGGGTTCTAGTTGTATTCTATTTCAAAAAAAAAAAATATTGAATTTATTTTCGTTTATATGTAGGCTAAGTTTACGAATAATTGTGTTGCGAGAAAACTCCAATTTTTATGTAGATAGTTTAAGCTAAATTTTTTTGTAACTATTTTAGCACAAAAGTGTAGATTGATGTCTGCTGAAAAGTTTGGGAGATTCTGATCGAAGATTGATATTTTTATGATATTAATAATATTGGGCTAAGGATGAAAAAGCTGCTAGTAGCACTGAAATTATGTTAAGATGTTTATAATTTCGATTATATACTTATTTTTTAAAAAAAAAAAAAAAAACGTTTTTATTTTTGGGTTATAACGATTTTTTCAATTTTATACGTTGCAACTCCATAGACTAGTTAGCATTTTCTTTCATCAGGGCTGCTTAATTGAATATTCTGTAATATTTTTTAAAAACATTACAGTCATTTATTTCGTAGAATTTTTTATCACCTTCAATACTCAATTCTCAACACTCTTCAACCCTTTCCCGTCCAACACTCTTATAAAAAATCTATTTTTTTTAAGAGCATTGGACGGAAAAGGATTAAACTATAATATACCAATAAATGGTCGAGTCTTAGAATTAAATTATCATTATTGGATTTAGTTGACTATATTTGGTAGACCAAAAACTACCTACCTCCTGCGAAAAGGTTATTAAAAAAAAACAATTGATAATTCGCTATCGTTTTTTATGAGAGAATTCTATTTGATATGTGTAATTCATCATCTAATAAAATTCATGATTAAAGCTAGAAATACTTTTATCAAGTTTGGTTGGCTAATTTTTTACAGCTATAATAAAAATTCAACAGCTTCATGAAAGGATTGATCCACAAACAAATGCACCTGATAAATAAGAATCGTTTTTTTTAATCGCTTTTGTTACTAGTCCCTTTTTTTTTTATTTATAAAGCAAAAATCAAAAAGCGAAATTTATTGGTAATCAAGGATGGACTGGCAAATAAGAAGTCAACCTGTTTTATTTTTTGAAGGTCTTGACATTGATTAGAGTATGGTAAACTGCCACGCGATTTATTGGCCAGAAATTATAGGCATTTTATTTAAATTATTAAATAAATTGATCTGTAAATTTTATGTTAATTCTTTTCATATTAAGTAAAAACTTGGAACTCAAATAGTTGCCATCAAATGAAAAAATAAAATTACATATAAACTTTTAGCTAATTCCTATAAAATTTACACTCTTATTTTTCCTTTATTGATACTGCTAACTATCTGCTTGTTCTTATTTGCGCCACTTTCTTTCAGAGTAGCCAACAAGAGCTATTATCATCAAGTATAATATCTTTTTAAAAGAGTATTTAATTATTTTTTTAAGTGTTATTACTAAATTGATTATTTTCGAGTAATAACTTTCCAAACCTCACTTCAACTAATTCATTCATATTCAACAATAAAATCTCAAAATTAAACACTTAGCGTACTCGGAAAAAAAAAAAAAGCATTTCATAGTTGCCATTGTTGCCTAACGATTTACGTTTCTTCAATCATCTAAATTTCATTTTAGCTATGCAGAATGTGAAATTTATTGAATGGATGTCTTTGGCACAATTCGACGATATTCTTTCAGAATTGCTGCTCGACTCTACTGGGCTACCCTTTAAAACGAGAAAAATTTTAAAATCAGTTATAGAAATGAAACACGATATAAATATTACTAATCTTATACGAAAAATTTCGTACAAGGAAATTGAAGTTGCGGACGCTGTCGAATCCATCTTAAAGTAAGTTCATTTACCGAAAATATTAGATTTACAGCAAAAACATCTCCATTCAATTTGATCTATCAGCTTTTAATTCCATATTTGCAAATTCGACAATAAATTAATCTATTTACTTATTTAGAATCGATTATATTTCTAAAATCTTGGAAAAAAAATCGCAAGACGAAATTGATAAATTCATAAAGTATGTATATTTTTTCTTACAAATTAAACCCCTTATTAAAGATTAGAAATAATTATATTTTAATTTAAATAAAAATAATTTATCCTGAGAAATATAAATAAGTAATTTTCAAATCTTTGTTATTTATTTGTTTCGCATTTAAAATTTTTAGCCATGCAAAAATATACTTATCGATATACTTACCAGACGCAGGCTTCGAAATTAGCGAGACTAATAGGTACATACAGGCTACTGGAAGGGTTGAAGGATGTGTTATAGCTTTACGAGATTTTGAAAAGCACCAAATAATCAAATTTTGCACCGGAAATATAGCCTTATTGAAAGAAAATGACATAAAATATTTAGAACAAGAAAGCTCTGATTTTAGTGTTATTTGGTGGAACAAAATAAAACAAATGTGTTTACTTCTAGGTCCTGTACGATTTGTTAATGTAAGTATACTAATCAAGATTACATTGATTCAAAAAGCTCTAAATTTAAATATAATATTAATTTTATAATTATAAATTTAATAGCACGATTGTAACCCTAATTGCAAAGTATGAGTCCTGCTTTTAATTTTTTTCCTTCTAATTAATATTTTTTATAGCTCTTTTTTTTTTAATCAATTACTCACTCTTAATTCAATTATCACTAGTTTACTATTTTGAGCTCTGGTGCCATAAGCTTTCAAGTCCTTCGTGATATTAGCATAGGCGAAGAGCTACTAACAAACTATGGAAACAACTATTTCGGTTTGAAAAATTGCGAATGCATGTGCTTTACTTGCGAATCTTTTGGTAGAGGAAGATATTCTCAAGCCAGGATTGCTGCTGATAATTTAGGCTATAATCCGAATGGGAAAATGATTACCAGAAGTACATATAAACAATCTCCTATAACAATATCCTCATCTCTCGACTCATTATGTACTTATTGCAAAAAAAATAACATTGAAAAGAGCGAATCTTTAAACGTCAATACAGGTGACTTTTTTTCCATTTTTATATCATTCTTGTTATAAACTCATTATCTTAATTTTTTTAATGTTTTTCAAAATCTTTAAAAATCTATTTACTTATTTAGAAGATTGTTGTTTTAGGTGTTCATGGCACTTTGCTTTATTCAACAATTTCTGGCCGAATCGCAACTCTCCTGAAGTTATAATTGTAATTCTAGATCGCACTTTTTTTTTCTCTTTTTAGCCTTCTATGTACGACTTTTATTTATTAAACTTTATTTTCATCTTTTTTTCTATATAGCCACCCTTTAAACTTAAAAGAAAAATTTTACAAGAAATAAACGATTATTACGATTCTGAAACGGGGTCTTCAAGTACTTTAGTCTCGTCAAAAGAAAACAGCCCTCCTCCAAATATCGGCACTTTTTCAAACAGTTACTTCGATTACCCTTACATGGATTCTCTTGACTCAATGAAATCAATACTTCAATCACTAGAATCAAAACGTAGCTATTCTTTAGATTTTCTTGCAAATGGAAATAGTATATATGGTGATGACAATAGATTTTACTTTAATCCTAGGCTAATGTTCAAAGGCAAAATTAAGGGGACACCTGTTATTTTTAAGAGTGACTTATTAGACTCTACATCTGACTCAGAATTTTCATTAAAGCTAGGTCTTATAGTTGAAGTTATCTGTGATATAGCTTTTGTTAAAGAGTTTAACACAGCGAAAATATACAAAAGAAATACTAAGGACATTAGTCTTTTTATTCCAACAGAGGATATTCTTGATTTTTACAGTAAAGATGTACCAATTGTGAACAAAAAAAATTATCATAAAAACATCGATACATTAAATTACGAGCAGAGTAGTTTTTACTTGAGCGATCGCAGCGTCAGGCTTGCTATCGCATATTACGAGCATAGATTTCTAGCACCAAAGGGAAAACTGTCGCTATTTTTAAAAAATAACATTGTTTTCTTTTCAAAAAACAAATCACACAAATGCATTATCAAAAGAATAAAACTAAAATTTGTTAAAAATAGAAAAAGCAGCAAGCCAAAACAGTTCAAAAGGAAAACTGGAGATTCTGATTTTATTGTTGATAAAAAATACGACTTTAATCTGGTTATTGAAGGCGTGAATGAATCTGCTTACCATATTTACAAGAATGACCTAGGGAAAGATATCTCAACTTTTTTTGACCTAAGCATACCCTTTCTTCGATATTCTATGTTTTTCCCAAAATGCGACAACTCAGTATACAACTATAAATTTTTAAAACTACCAAAAAATTCTGCCAAATATTTTACTAATAATAGTACCCCAGACCCAGAAAATACTGCTGAGTCTCCCAAAGATCAGCAACCAGCTGAATCATTTGATTTTAGAAAATTAGAAGTTTCTCACCA
Organism: Smittium culicis; assembly: GCA_001970855.1. Taxonomy (NCBI): domain Eukaryota; kingdom Fungi; phylum Kickxellomycota; class Harpellomycetes; order Harpellales; family Legeriomycetaceae; genus Smittium; species Smittium culicis. Next base: position 6,048 of record LSSN01003261.1, on the reverse strand, counting down.
AAAGTTTAATGCAAGTATTGATTATGACCTCGACTCTGAAATAGATTTTAGCTTTGATAATTCTGAGGATTATAACGAGTTGTACAATAAACTAGTGGAGTCATACTGCTATGGTATTGGCCATAAAGTTAAAGTACTTGACACCAGGGATTATAGAATACACGAAGGTCGTATTGAAGATGTTAGCTTTATTGACAACTCATCTCGACATGGTTTATACTATTACATCCACTTTATAGGGTGGAGTAAAAACTTTGATTCATGGGTTCCGCCATCATGCATTATACACAGCTAATTTTTATATAATCCCTAATTTTTATACTTGATATTGGTCTTGCCAAATTATTCTCCTCAATTTGACCTTACCAACCTTTCACTATACTCTTTATCTGGTGTAGTGTAATATAATATTTGCTTGTATAACATTTGAAAATTTTATAAAAAGCAATAAAAATTAATGTCGCTTGTCCACCTTTTTACGAATTACTCTTATTGCTTATTTATTAGATTCCTGAGATTTTTTGGACTACTAAATACAAAGCTCAAGCTTAAAGTGTACATAAGATATAAATTTTTTGCAAGGTTTAAAAATTTGGGTGATTCTAAACTAAGAAGCCGCTTTGTTGCAGCATAAAACTACTGGGGCGAATATTTTAAAAATAAAATAGTTATTGGCTGAATTCGAAAGGCATTTTGTTTTTCATATTTAGTTCATTTTACAAGTATTTTTTGCTAAAAAAAAATATACTAGATTTTGTTTATTGAATAAGTATTAAATATGAAATTTCGTACACTGTAACATTTTACGCATAAAATCCCACTTCTCGTAAATAATTCACCATATTAGATAAAAAGCTCCATTTTAAATTCTAATTCAATTTAATTAATTCTTCAAGTTTCCTTCTTGATATAATTATAAAATAATAATTTTTTTTAGAGTACAAAAATTCTGATAAGGCCGGATATTATTACTTTTAGTATTGCGTTGTGTTATGATTATATATTTCTCATATTACAGCTAGCCAAAAAGTCGGTATTATACTTGTGCAATTTTTTTTACTTTGTAAACTCTCCATCTATATTGATATAATATATCTTTATATGGAAAAATTGAATCGATAGAAAAATTATAATAAAATAAAATTTTTAATTTTTTTATTTGTTTTCTAATTTTGGGCTAAAATAAGTATAGTTAAAACAAAAAATTTTGAGAAACCCGATTTTAAATGTATGCTATGAATATGTATTTATATTACATGAATTGTATCGTGCGTTAAATAAGCTAATTTTTGATTATTCTGATTTGGGCTTTGGTTTTGGAGCTGAAGAAAAAATAGGGTTAATTACTTTTCTTTTGATTTCGAATAGCAAGAAAGAGGCGTACAATCCAATTGCAATGAGTATTAATAGCGTATATGGACTGACTTTATATGCTTCAACAATACCATCTTTTTTAAGAGTGCTGTAAATGGTTTGAACGTTTCCGTTAAATCGGTAAAAGTGATATAGAATCTGGCCTCTGACATCAAACATACTAGGTGCTCTGTTGAACTCTTCTTTACCGATTTTATCAGTCTTGACGAATTTAACTGTTTCTTCGATTTCAATTTCTTTTTCATATTTAACACCCCAGATATCAAATGCATACTTAGAGGATTCTTCTTCTGCTGTTCCGATATAAATGTTGTCAAACATTATATCGCTATTAACAGTCCATAACTCAATGCCAACCCCAACCTATAATTTGAATTAAATATAAGTGATTATTTAAATATAAAGCGTGTTTATTTAAAATAAATTTATAAGGTATAATTATTGCAGCTTACCATTTTAGTCAAGTCGCATGGGTTATCGATTTCATAGTAGTTTGTGTTATTAACTAGTGGCGGCTGCCATTCTCCTTTGTATTTTGGATTTCTAATCATTGGAGGTGTCCATTTACCCTTATAGTTTGGATTTAAAATCATTGGTCTGATATAAGGTCCACACCCGCTAACGCCTATGCATTTCTTATTATCAATCATAGGTGGTTCCCATTCTCCATCCATTTCGTCATCCCAAGATTCTGGCTTCTTAGCAGACTTATCGACGATTTTGTAAGATTCGTTCTCAAGCCAGTCTTTTGGTTTAGCGCTAAATAAATCTTCAATTACTTTTGGAGCATCTTCATCCCAATCGTCTGGTTTCATAGCAGCTTCATCTACAATTTCTTTTTCGTCGACCCAATCTTCAGGCTTTTTTGCTGTTACATCAGGAATTTCTTTAGGAGGATTGATTGGAGGGTCAAATTCTGTGAACAGATTTCCTTCACGAGCAACGCTGTTATCAATAAGAATTCTGAAAGTATTGTCAGTGCTGCGAAAAATTAGAAAAAAGAATACATATTAATTACGTCATAAAAACAACACTTTTTAATAATAAATTAAGTTTTATCCAAGGAATATTGAAGGGAAATACAATGGAAAAAAGTTAGAAGGTAAGATTTAAAAATAAGTGCGGTAAAATATATAGATAATTTAAATATTATTACTCTATGATTAGGGTATACAAATGAGTAAAAATGTCTCTTCTTGGCATTGGTGGATCAACAAGTTTTTTTTCTTCGTACTCATTAGTGATGGGATTCAATACATTGAGAATAAAATGGACTTTTCCTTCACCACAAATATCAGGTCCAAACATTACAGTGAATGGAGTTTTGTAGCTGAATTCTTTGGGGTTGAAAGTATTTTCCATTATTGAAGTGTCGTTATCTTTATTTGGAGGGTTCATATCTCTAATTATTTTTAGGTATGAACCTGCACATTCAATGGTTTCTTGGTATTTAACTTCGTATCTAAAGTAAATAATAATTTTATCAAGTACATTTTTATACTAATTTAAAAAAAGGATAATAAAAAAGGGTCGATAATAAATAAATTTCGTCTTACTGGATGATAAACGATTTTCCTTTAGGATTGAATACTTTGTCGAATTTCTTTGATATTGCGTGCAATCTACTCTTTGATTTAACTGTAAGACCGTAGTCATTTTCTAGAGATTTCATCATGTAAGGCTTTTCTAGAGCCCACTCACCGGTATATATTTTATATTTTTCTCCAGTCTCTGGATTTATATCGGTAGCTTCTGATGGGATCCATTCCTTGTAGCTCTCTGGAGTAAATTGTTCCCATAAAACAGCGTCCTCTGGAGTGAATTTCTATATATTATATTTATAGGAGGAAAATATTAGATACATTTTATAGCAAATTAAGATCCTGATCTGTAATGTTAATATAAATTGAGTACTTGGAATTCGCCTATTTGGATATTTTCCATGGCTTTGTTTATGTTTTTTAGAGTAAGCTCGCCCAATTCTTCATCATCGTCGTGGTCATGACCATGGTCGCCAGATTCAGCGTTATGCGAAGCAACGTTGATAATGGGATAAATAGATGCCAAAACAAAAAGATACTTTAGCGAAAAAATCATATTTTTTAGTGATAAATGAAAAAGTGCTGTTGATTTACTATATAATTACGAAAGGGTTTAATTTTCGCTATAGTTGTTTAATATGCGAAAGAGGCGTGGTATAATATATATCACTTTTATTTAAACTAGAAGTTGCACAAATTCTGACTCCTTATATCTAAACAATTTCTCTTTCGTTTTATTATAGAAACATTTAAAGGAAGAATTAATGTCTTGGGCTAATCAAGTTGTAAATTTTTTATTGGTTCGCTAATCAATAACATCGGTATGGAGAAGGTAAACCTAACAGTCTATAAATAGATTCCGCACTTATTATATCAATATTCATGGTGAAGAATAACCCGCATTTTTTTTGTTGGCTAACATAGATCACCAAATTACATAATGTTTTATATTATTATTACTAATTAAGTGCAATGATTTATTGATTCGCAAAAAGCTAAATTTCTTAAAAACACTTGCCATTTGACGGAAATATTGAAATTACATCAAGATGGAGATTAGCCTATAGCACTTATGGCTAATAGCAATTTCTAGAAAAAAAATTGATAAACTATACAATCATAGATTTCAGTATCAATTGAAACTAAATCTGACACTGATATTTAATAAAAAATTATAAAATGCGCTGTAAAAAGTGCGAGATTATTTCGATGAGCGGAACTTTTTCTATTAAAAAGCTCCTACTTTGAAATAGATTTATTTTAATTTGTGCATTAGAAAATATAATCGTATACAATTCCTGATAAAACCAATAGTTTTGTCTAATTCACACTGGCGAATAAAATTTCAAAGAAAAAAATATCCGTTCCTACCACGAACCTCCAATACTATTTAGATACAAAAAAAAACATTATTCTATAAAACATTTCTTATAATTAATATATTATAAAATAAATATAGGCTTTACATTATACTAGCCACTAATTAGAAGTTAATTGAAGTTGTAATTCATAAAATTCAAAAATATACGATATTTATAAATGATTATATACGACAAAACATGGCTATTTGTTTAAGTTTTGGTTCTGAAACTATGATTTAATCAGAAATAATAATAATAATATAATTGCTATAAAGGTAATTTGAAATAAAAAAATAAAGTCTCTTAACTCTAATACGTTTTTAATTATTATTTTAAACACTTTAAAATTATTAAAGGTTCTTCTATTACCATAGCTCAGAATACATCATCAGCAGTTGGTCCATCTGATATGGCTATTGAGTTTTTTCTTTTTTTAAACGGGCATATCTTTGAACATAGTATTCATTAGAAATCAAATCATAACCTTAATGATTTGGTTTTTTTTTTAATATCGTAATTTTATTGGCACGATAACAATAAAAGAACCTATGCGATAAAGTAAGCTAAAAAAATAGTAAAGTTGGTGCAAGGAATAAAAAAAACTAATATTCTAATACTAATAAATTCCTCTGCCAGTCTACTGGGTGTGTTCCTAAAGGTGAATGGGATCAATCTACCAACCGAAAGATCCACTCAGGCATTGCTTCAAGTCTTAATGATTTGGAATGAATTGTTTTTTCTCTAAGTTAATTGCTTATTAGTAATAAGGCACGGAGCTAGAGGATCCAAAGCAGAACTAGAAATTATTTTTATTGGCTCATTTCCTAGCCTCATTATTAATATTTTTTCCTTAGCTTTAATAACTACTTATTTAAATAAACTACAATATTTTTTTATCTCGCTATTGGCTAATCGAGCGCATCAAGAAAATTACATTATATAAAAAGTGTTTTTAAAAAAACTAAACCTATTCCACTAAAGGTTATAAAAAAATTAGCTAAAACGGTAAATTAAAGATTGCATTGTTTCAACATAATCTAATAAAATTCTTCTCTCCACATTAAACTTGGTCACAATACTTTATTAAGCAGAAAAGCTAAACACCTTCGATAGCACAACTCTTTGAAAGGTCAAAAATTTCAGATTTCTTAATTAGAAAGTGCTTTTTTTATTACAGTTTACGGCACTCTATATTAAATCACCAATAAGACTTATATTTTATTATTGAAAGCTGCCTGTAAATGATATAAAATAATCTATACAAGTCAAAGACTTTATTTAACCTTCATTAATAGGTAAAATAATATGAAATAAGCGATGATTTTCTTAATAATATCAAGTGTGATTTTTTTCATTCTATCAATAAGGATTTAAATTATAAATTATAGCCAAGATAAAAGAATATTTACTTTACTAAAATTTTTTGGTATGGATGTTTATAAACCTGATAGTAATACTATTTTTTTGTATAAATTTCACAAATGTGTTATACTCTATGTAATATCTTGTGATTCTCAAGTTATTAATTATTTTCGTATAATATGGTTTGTATTTTATATCTTTTCTCAAAATATATTGTATACAAACAATGAATAGTGTCATATAATTAATGAAAGCTGTTATTATTATTATTATTATTATTATTATTATTATTATTATTATTATTATTATTATTATTATTATTATTATTATTATTATTATTATTATTATTATTATTATTATTATTATTATTATTATTATTATTATTATTATTATTATTATTATTATTATTA
>LSSN01003260.1:0-14558 GCA_001970855.1 Smittium culicis | reverse complement strand
GTTATTTCCTCTTCGGGCTTAACCGTTTGGTATAGATCTATCTGTTTGTTGCCATGATCCAATTTTAATGACATGAGTTTTGTCGCATCTTCGATTTTATCAAAGATAAAGTATGTCGCTTTGGCGATTTGATCATCGTGCCTAGTATGGTATGTCCAATTTATAGAGTCTTCGACTCTATCTATGACATCTATGTGATTCCATTTGAACTAGGGCTAGGCCCAGCCGATTTTAAGGTCCGAGCCTCCGGTACAGATCTTTTTCAAGCAGCTTTAGTTTCCTCCAATTACTAGATATTTTAAGGGCACTTCTATATAATTTCAATATCAATAGTAATGATTATTTTTTTTTAATTGTGGTTTAAATTTGGTCGTGACCTTCTTGAGGTTGATGAAATATTAGACATGGAATGTAAACTCTAAGCACTCTTTTTTAAATTAAGACTAGCTTTCAATAATATATGCTTTTTATGTGATAGTAAAATTAAAAACACCTTGATTTATTTGACGTAAAACCTAGATTCGTTTTTAACACATAGATTTATTAAAATTAATCTCATTTCTAAATCTTAAATATATCTTAATGAACATTGTGGTTAAAAGTTTAATATTTGCATTTATACTTTCTTTCCCCCTAACTAGTATGTATTTCATCTTTGATTTGACTTATTTTTTGAATCTAATCATATGATTTTTTATGATTATATCACGATAAACTAAAATTGTTATATGGGAAAGGACAAAACAATTTATTGGATAAATTTTTAAATTAATTTCAAAAATATTCAATAAATCTATTGAAAACTGCACTATTCATCAGAGAGTAGCCAAAATATTTTTAATCATCTAATTGGATTATACTCAATTAAATCTGCATAAAAATGAAACATATTTAATTAAATTAAATGAGTTGGAATGGAATAATAAAATTTTTATTGGTAAAAATAAAAGTACATGATTTTGTTACTATATCATGATTTCTTTCACAAAGGTTCTATCAGCATATAGATTTTCAACTATAAACATTTTCCAATTATTATTATTTGAAATTAAATACATTCAAACTACTGTACCATGTATAAAGTAACTTGAAAGCCAAATTACTGCAATACAAGACTAATTCAGATTGCTAACTGAATTTTTGCTTCAAATCCTACGTTTAATAGAGCGTAATAAGGAACCAGAATACCCATAATTTAAAATTAAAATAATATTTGTCCAATTTTACTGTATTAATATAGCTTACTGAAGCGGATTCGTCGATTGAAAAAAGCTTCTCTATATCACTCTGGGTAAAAGATGAGAGAATATTTTCAACAACTCTTGCGCTAAGATTACTTCAATAAACTACACTCCGTAACCACTGAGGATTGCAACTTTGATCATAGTTAAAAATAGAGACTATGTTTTCAATTTAATTCAATCAGTACTAATACAAGATATTATGCATATTATCTAATATGATTACTGAATAATTCATGAAAGCTTCAGAATATACACACCAGGAGGTCCCTAAATTATATTTTTCAGTATATGAAGGAAATTTTGTCAGAAATAAACTCAACTGTAAGCCAATCTAGGTTGGTTAACCTGCAAAAAGTATTGAATCTTCCCGGAAATTAAATCAAACTCATAAATTATGATATAATCTGCAAATGTTTCAAGAGGTTTTGGAAGCCCATATATTTAGAATACTGTGACAAAGGGTCAAAGATTTCAGTCACTTTTAAAGCGCCAACAAAATAAGATCTATTTAAATTAGTAGACCAGAAAAATTGATACATCGCTGAGAGCAAAAGTTAAAGCCTACAATAAGCCGTGTCTACCTATTATATTTCAGAAAGAAGACATATTAAGTGTTATCATCTTATTGGATAAAACTAAACCGAAAATCTAAAGCCAATAAAAAAAATTGAATTAAAATGAACTATAAAAAATTTTTATGGTATAGAGTGTGAAGTACACGTTAGTGATATCCTCATCATCTTTTCTTTCGCAAAGCTACTCTACCGGCATAAAGATTTTCATAAAATTTTAATTAAAATACTTTTTAAAAAGACTACTTAACTTCAACTTAAAACGACTGAACAAAAAGTTGAAATACAGCTACCATGATCTAGGACCAACTCAAGATAATGACTGACATGGTACAGCAACCCTTTCGTGAAAGGGAACGTAACGCAGAAACCGAGGATTCGTACGTAACTACAAGGATTCTAGTTACCAACCTAACAGTTTATCCCGAACTTTTTGAGGCACTCTCGTCGATTGAAGAAGACTTCTTCAGAACTCCGATTACCGAAGAAGAGCGCAAGATTGCGATCCATTCTTGCCCTGAGACTAGTTCGGTGAACTAAATTCCACCACCACTGAATGACTCAGCATCGAATGCGGTGAAAAAGGCTGACTCTGTAATTTATGGAATCCAATTATCCCTGGCTCAAGCGACACGACCGATCGATTATTGCGTTCACCGTCGTATCCAGCAAGCCCCAAGAATCAATACTACTTTAGACATTGAAGACACGTTTGCAAGCACGATGCGTGATCTGCTTGCCGATATTGCAGCAACCGTGACTCAAGATAGGTTAGAAAATCTGCACAAGGGTCTGGATCTCCCTGAAAAACATACGCAGCTAACCGAGTCCGATACCAAGCCACTAATGGATCAAGACGCGTTGAACGTTCTCATCTCCAAGAAATCTGTGGTGAAAAGACAACGCGTTCAGTCCTTTTGCATGCGCCGGCTGAATACGATCCCAAAGGATACTAACAGCAGCAACACTTCTACGGCGCTGAGCACCAACGCTTCAATCACCGCTGAATTCAATCCAAGCATCAGGAACGCATACCGCCAGTCAAGTTTATGCGGAAGGGGTCGCGGCCGCGGGAGGGGGTCTCAATAGAGACCCAGAACAGCCCCCCAGTAGGGGGACGCCTTGCTATGTTCAAATCGGCATGGTCCAGACTAACGGACAGCCGATGGGTTCGGAACATAGTAGAGAGGGGATTCAGAATCCCCTTCAAGAACCCCCATTCTCCCGCTCCCATTTCGAAAGGTGCCCTTCGGGCACCTTTCGAAACGGGTGGCACTTGGCGCGGGGCCTTCGGGCCCACGCCAAGTGTGTCACCCTCAACCTCTACTGCTGACGTCCCATCCGCATCGGTACAAGAGAAAGTTATGCCAAGAGGCCAGCAAAGTTCTGACAGAAGAAGTCGCTTCATTACTATCAAAGAAAGCTATCGAAGAGATTTGTCCGAAGGATCCAGGCTTTTACAGCCAGCTTTTTACGATCCCAAAGAAGACTGGAGGCCTCAGACCAGTATTGGACCTCCGCAAGCTCAACCAGCACGTGGAGGAGCAAAATTTCAAAATGGAGACACTGGCGTCAATCTGCCGCACCATTCGCAGAAAGGATTATCTCACGTCCTTAGATCTCCAAGATGCGTTCATGCATATACTAATATACAAGAACTGCAGGAAGTATCTCCGCTTTCACTGGAACGGTTGATTCTTCCAGTTCCGCGTCCTTCCATTCGGGCTATCACTGAGCCCGTTGGTATTTACCAAGATTCTGCGCCCAGTTCTGGAATGGACCAGAACGAAAGGGATGCGCGTCACAGCTTACCTAGAAGATCTTCTGATAATGGGGGAAACGAAGGAAGAATGTGCATAGATCACATGTTCGATATACTCCAAGCTCCTGAAGCTTGGGTTCAAGGTCAACGACGAGAAATCGGCTACCTCCCCATCCCAGTCTGTCAAACACCTGGGAATGGTCATCAATACAAGGAAAATGACCCTCAAGGTTCCATCAAACAAGATCAGAGATCTTCTACGAGAGGCAAGCAAGCTACTGAACGCCGGGAAGACGACATTGAGATGTCTAACGAGCTTTATTGGGAAAGCACAATCAATGTCGATTGCTCTGCTTCCGGGTCGCCTTATGCTTTACCGACTTCTAGAACTAAAGAATCAATCGCTGTCGACTCTGAAATCATGGACATCGACAGTCATACTGACGAAACCTGCCATTCAGAACATTTTTTTCTGGAAGGACAAACTGACGTCATGGAACGGGCTCTCATTCTTGCCAGAGACGCCCGAATTGAAAATATTCACGGATTCCAGCGACACAGCCTGGGGAATAGTGGTGGTATCCCAAATGTACTCAGGATCATGGAATCAAAACGAGGCAAAAATGCACATAAACGCCAAGGAATTACTCACAGTACTGTACGCCCTCAAACTCAAGAGTGAGGTCGGTCGATCAGTGTTAGTCTATTGAGACAACACAACCACACTTTCGTACGTAAGGAAATTCGGAGCAACAACTTCCCCCAAACTACTCAGGATAGCAGAACAGACCTGGAATCACTGTCTGGAATCGAATACCAGACCTCAGGTTACCTATGTACCGTCGGTGCTCAATTCCTCAGATGCGCTGAGCAGACTGACTGCCCAAACCGAATGGTCTCTAACACATGAGGCATTCAAAACACTGAATTCGGTTTATGTTCAACACGACATAGACCTGTTTGCATCCCGCATAAACAAGAAGGTGAAATCTTACTTCATCAGGTCCCCAGACACCAAGTAATTAGGCCAGAATGCACTGACCTACAATTGGTCCGCGTTCAACAACCAATACAGCTGCCCAACATGGAACCTGATCTCCCTATTAGTGCAGAAAGTCCAACGAGAACGATAAAAATAACTCTGGTGACACCAATGTGGAAGTCTGAAATCTGTTTCCGGACCTATTGACCCTGTCAATCTTGCAGCCGGTCCTTCTGCAAGCAACCACAATCATACTGGATCCAAAAAGAGGAAAGTCGCCGCTCACGGAAAAAAAGCATTGGCGCTTGATGACTTGGAGGATTAGCAGCGTTTTCTCGAGTCCCAAGGTCTCGTAACTTACGCCGTTTACTGTATCCTTTCCAATGAACGAAGTGTCAGACGTCGTTCCAGGTACATCTCTGTCCAGCAGCGATTTTTAGACTGGTAAATCTCAAAGGAGATAACCGGTGAAATTTATGCTACCCAAATAATAAGCTATCTGGCGGAGATCTACACAGTAGACAAACTAAAAGTAGGTTCAATAAAGGCCTATAACTCTGCACTCCTAAGACTAGTGGGAAACCCCACGAAACTATCAAATCACCCAATGCTTTCTGAATTCACAAGAACACTGAACGATGCTTCAATTAAATGATAAGTTAGACCGGCAATCGACATCTCACCGGTTCTGGATCTTTTCAAAGAATGGGGCTCCTCAGCCGAGCTCTCAAACAAGTAACTCACCGCTAAACCATGCTGGATTTTATCAGTAAATGGATTTCTTAGGGCCAGCGATATCCATATAATCGACTAATAACACAGCAAATTAAGCCTTGGTGTGCTCATTTTATTATAATAGCTCCAAAAGAGAAACGAAATGGCCGCCAAATAGAAAAACAATGCCAGATAAGCCCTCACACCAATCCGATTTTATGCCCAGTAGTAGCATATTCGATTTATAAAGAAAAGGTAGCGACTAGTCTTTTTCCAACCCCACATGCTAATAATAGCAAGTGGACTGTTAACAGGCTCCTTAGATTTGTTTATGATAGTTCAAAACCACTATCAGTTGACAGTATATCCAGGCACATCAAATCTATTTCCGATCTGATAAGCCGCGAACCCGACACACCCATACCGAAGGGCAGAGCTATCGGAGCAACGCTGGCGGCTAACAATTGGGTATCATCAGATGAAATAGTATCTCATGCATTTTGGTCAGACTATTCTATCTTTGATACCTATTATCGACTCGCAAGAAACCCTTCGAACAACTTGACCGAGTCGATTTTAAATCTGGATTAGCTTAATATGTCTCCTCTCTGAAGTATAATGTAAGAATTAATCGAGCTCTTTAGAGCGAAGATTAATTCATATTATACGAGGAGAGGAGAGGAGACATATTAAGTCCCGCCCACCCGTACCCATTTTACCTTTGCTGAAGGATGATAAGGATATCACTAACGTGCACTTCACACTCTATACCATAAAAATTTTTAATAGTTCATTTTAATTCAATTATTTTTATTGGCTTTAGATTTTCGGTTTAGTTTTATCCAATAAGATGATAACACTTAATATTTCTCCTCTCCTCGTAAATATGAATTAATCTTCGCTCTAAAGAGCTCGATTAATTCTTACAAAATACCACCAAATGCCAGTCAAATTTTTGCACACGAGATCTCGGCATCTGAATGGGGTCTAAATAGGGCCCCAGAAAAGTGAATCAGTAGGCGATCGAATCGCTATGATTAAATAAGCATTATAAAAACTGAAATGCAGCTAATAGAATAGAAAAATAATGCAGACAGGATTCAGAATTTCTTTCGAGGCCCTTGCCTCAATAAAAATATGGTGCCCTTCCGTAAAAATGGTTGCTGATACGATGTTCAAGATATCTCCTAGCAGAGATAGCCGTACTCCTTTCTAATAATGTGAATTATAGATCCATTTGAACAAATGAAAAAAGTCTGGAGGACTGTACTAAATATAAAACTCCTAAATCTGAACTAATACTTCAAAAAAACAGAATATATAGATGAAAGCTCTTATTTCAATCAGCCTAATGATCCGATTTATTGTTTATATATCATCTTTGGACCATCATAATTCATCAATAAACAAGCTAATCCCCATGATGTGTAGGGAATATTTACATTTCGACTGAAATTCAGGCTAATTCAAATTCTATCTCTTAATTCGAATTTAACTCAATTCGCTGATTTTAGCCATATTACTTAGCAAAGTATTGAAATATACTAGGCTGAAAGTTTTTTATTTAATTATTACCAATAAGATATTCTTTCGATCAGATTTATGATATAAATGTGCTTAAAGAACACATTCTATATTTAATCAATCTCTCTAGCTAGTATTAAATATGAACAGTGAAAATTCATCTACTCCCGCATCCCAATCAATAGCTCTTCTGGATATGATGATGAGTACCAGGGGAATAGCAATAACAAACCGCTAATATTATCCGAGACTTTTCAAAAGGTGCCAGCAGATTACTGAACGCTTGATAAACATCATTGAAATATCTGGTGTCAAGAGATGGAAATACTGAGACATTTTATAAATTGAGGAACATTAAATTAAGCCAGGTGTTACTTTTTGGTATATTAGAAGTATGTTTTACGCAATGAATTAAGGGAAGGTAAGAAAACTGATTTCAGATAAGCGAGAATAAAAATATAAAAATAAATGGTGTATTTATACGCCTTCATTGAATTCTAAAATCGTCTAGAAAATTTAATTATAATTAAATAAACACTAGTATCGTTTAATTAAGATAATGAAATATAGATAATGAGTTACAAAGTGGTTCCATAAACATTTTAGTAAATGTTGAAGCAAAAATTGTTCGCATTTTTTACAAAAATGTTTATGAAAATAATTGGTAATATTTATTGCATAAATTTTGCGGAAAATAATTGATTCGTGACATCTGATTTGGTTCATTGTAAAATCAAAATCGAGTTTGACTACTCTTATACCGTACATCCTCATTATTTTTCGACTTTTGGAACTCAAGATTCTCTCTTTGACTACGATCAAGTCAAGAAAGCCTATATTAATTCCTAAAAAACCTGCAATACAGAGCCTATTTTTTAATGAAATACGAAAATGATCAAATAGAACTTGATCTCATTCTTTACTGTAACTGCACTATTTGAAGTGATATCTGATTCCTTGACACGTTCTGGGTAATTTTCAAGAGACCTCAAATTTATATGAGGTTATGGAGTTGATCCGAGGCTATGATGCTACCAATATCAATGAACTTGCCACATTATTTTATGCATTCAGATTGAGATAATTGGTAAGACGATCGTATTTGGTCTACTCAGATAATGCTAACATACTTTAAAAAGAAAGAAATTATGGATAAACGAAAATATCAGGGCTTTTTTATTTTAGAAAACAAATATGATACCACTTATTGAGCACGTTACCAGGTCCCAAGTTTCATTTATTTCCTTTTGTACTCAACACTGCTGATTATCCAGGAATATTCACTACACAAACCGAATCGCCTCTTTTTAAAGAAACAGTAAACTAGCTGTACTTTTTATTCGGCCAATATCATGTTAAACTGTTCACACGTAACATATAAAGAATTTGGGGGTCTTATTTGACTGTTTTGGGGATTCGAAGTCATTGTTCGAGAAAAGAGCAGCTATAACTTATCCGGGGTCAAAAATTCTTACAGCTTACCATTAATGAAACTATTATCCAAAGTATTCGAGAAAGACAAATATAAATTAGCATCAATGGCTCTGGTGGCACATATTTTAAATTAAAACATCTATTTCCAGATATCATGGCTCTTTCAACCTCTCAACCACTCTATCTCCAGGCAAAAATGATCATATCTTACCCAAAAGCTGAAATTTTTCGCTCTAGAATAAAAAAAGCGCTGGAATTTGATATCATTGATTGTTTTTTATATATCGGAATTTTATTGTTACGATAACAATAAAAGAAAATATGCGGTACGTTAAACCAAAAAAAATAGTAAATTTGGTGCAAGGCATAAAAAAACTAATATTCTAGTTCTAATAAATTCCTCTGCCAGTCTGCCATCTGCGTACCTAAAGGGAAATGTATCAATCTAATAACCAAAAGATTCACTCAGAAATTGCTTCAAGTAAGCTGGATGACTCAATTTACAAGTAGTCATGGAATTTAGCTCGTTCCAACAAAATTCAATTCATCGAGATCATTAAGCTCCTAACCAGAAATTATATGTAACAGTATTAATAAAAAATAGGCTCCTACCATAACGTGGGAATGATCGACATGGCTTTCCTAAAATAAGCTGCTAAACGGCTGAGATTCGTATTGCTGTCTAACGCTGGAATATTGCACAGATAATATCTCAGTATTTGCTAAACTAGTCGACTCCTCCTGTTACTAGATGGCCCACCTCTGTAATCGCTGTTAACTATTATCTGAATTTTGCAATTTTTTAATTATATCTAGGATAAATTTTGTAATTTATACTCGTATTATTACTAAATCTAAGACCCTCTCACAGGCGAAAGACCATTTTTGCTCTACCTAATTTAGCAAATTAGATACATTAAAACTAAAATAATTCCCAGGCCTTTAGAATCATCAGTTTATTGTTGAATAATGCAAATAATATATATACTTATAAATCATAAACGAATCAATAAATTGACTATTTCAAAAATTGTAGGACAGAAAAGAGACAACAGGCAATAGAAATTATTTGATGTACCAAATGAAGCCAGCTGGATTCAAATATAATACTTTGATCCCGAAGCCTTAAGAAATATTAGCTTATTGTATTATAGCTGCAAATAATAAAAATGCTTATAATGGCTGGTTAATCATTAATTTCTACTTTTTAAAGAGTGTTGGACGGGAAAGGGTTAAATAATACTATAGTCAACGTAGATACATGAGTTTTTAGAATTATATTGTTCTTTTTCTTTCAGAGCTCATTTTTCCTTTGTTCTTAAGGCGATAAATATTTTCCTTTAACATTTTTATGGTGTTTATATCAGTGATCTTTTTTTTATTTCCCGCTTACTCTTGAAAGTTTATAACAACTATGCTAGGATTCCTTTTCATCCCAACCGATCATTTTCTATGGACTGAAACTAAAAATATTGAAAGTCATTGATCCATATCAGTTGGTCTAAAAGCGCCTATTCGTTCCAACTTTCATCACAAGCTTAGTTATTGCTGTTTTATATTGACAAAATTATTTATATTAAAACAAACATTAAATATTTGGTGCAGCTTATTTATATCAAGCATTAAATAATACACATATAAATATTAATGTATTAAAAAGTCTCTTCAGATTATCTTGGACAATTTATATTTCTGAGATATTTAAATACAAAAACTACTTATTTTAAAAAGTATATAAAGTGAATACTTTCATTTGTATTTTTTTATTATCTTATTAATTTTTTTTATAAAATCAATAAAGTTTCGATTTAAAAAACTTGAATTATACTACAATTGCTATCATTTCCGTTTTAAACTTATAAATCTTTTGTAACTTATCTTTTTTCATTAATATTTCATTTTTTTAATATAATTAAACTCTCAATTGGGCTACAAATTATATCCTTACTATATTGGTCGAAAGCTTCTCTAAATCATTAATATAAGATTTTGTTCTCCGAGTCTTTTATGGGAGAGATTTTGAGATAATGGATTTAAGTTGGTTAAAACTTTTTTTTTTTAGAATTCTCAAGAATTATGTGAGATATTCGGAGGAATCTTTTTTCCGTAGCGATCTAATATCATTGATCACTAATAGAGCCTCAAATGTCTTATCAATTGTATTAAATAAGATTGACTAACGAACATCCCTAAAAATATGATCGATAGTAATTGCTGAACTATTTTCTAGGTGTTCATTTTGGTAAAGTTAAATCTGAATGAGGCTATGAGCTGTTTTTATTTAATAAAAGAATATTCGTAGCTTCTTTATTTTTACATAAAATATGTTACGATGGTGAGACAGTCATTATGTCAAAAATAGATGATGCAGTTTATGATGTGCATCATACGATACAGTGAAATTATGGCAATACCTTTATATTACGCTAAAAGCAAAAGTATTTTTTGATATGAACCATTTTGAAAGTGTTTTTAGGCTAGTATATTTTAAATCGATTAGGAGAACTTGGTCGAAATGTTTACTGAAATTGCTCATATCATCATTTTAGCTGTGCCTGAAAACTTATTTAACATTTTAATTTGCCCAAAGTACTTGAGAATTTGAGGGTAAGCTATGTATTTAGGAGTGTTCACCTTAATAAAATCAATAGGTGTAATCCCAGAAATTTTTGTAGGTTTTATAGCGGAGATTTTTTCTGTAATTATTCAATAATTTTTTGTTTTTTTATGTAATTTTTAACGGTGAAGCAAATTTACCGAATTTTTCGAATTATTGAAATCGTCGATTTATGACTTTTTTAATTTGTCTAATTAATAAACGTGTTCCAAACTTAAGCAATTTTAATTTAATTTAATTTCAATAGTTAAGCTTTAACCCATTCTGTCCATATTTTACAAATGTATAGCTTTTGGCAAGCAATGCAAAATGGAATAATTAAGCTAAATTCGTAATCAACTTGTTCGATAGTTAATAACCTATTTTATTTAGAAAAGGTGTAAAAAAAGTGATAAGTGGATATGAACATAATTTAAATAAATCATCTAACCATATTAGCAAATCCATGAAAAAAAAATTTTAAGACTCAGAAAGAAGTTGAAACGAAATTTTTATTACTAAAAATTATTATTAGTCTTTTACCGGGCAGTAGACTATTTTGGGACTACCTAATATAGTCAACTTCTTGCAATAAAAATAACTTTATTCAAAGACTTATTATAATATTGTTATTTTGTAGAATAGTTGCAAATAATTATTTGCTTTAAAGTCATAATCGGATTAATAAATTCGCTTCATTAAATATTTTTGGACAGGAAATGTTTATCTATCGTAGTAATAGAATTGAATAAAAATTATTGTAATTAAGATAATGAATTTATACTAATAAACATCTTGTCAAACTATGTTAAATCAAAATTTCTTTTTTTTGAGCCTTCCAAACTCATCGTACTTATCTTCCTCTTTAGAATAACCACTAGTACTATGCCAAGTTCTATATTTTCCCACATCTCTGCTTCTATCTCGATATTTAAAATTGACAGCATCTTTACTGAGACTTGTATGTCTACTTATCTCTCTCTCGTTACTTCTACTTCTATGCCTTCTATCCATTCTATCTCTGCTCCTGCTCCTATACCTTCTATCTCTTTCCCTATCCCTGCTCCTGCTCCTGCTTCTATAACTTCTATCTGTTCTATTTCTTTCCCTATCTCTGCTCCTACTCCTGCTTCTATACCTTCTATCCGTTCTATTTCTTTCCCTATCTCTGCTCCTGCTCCTGCTCCTACTATTATAACTTATATCTGGTTTAATAATCTCCCTATCTCTGCTTTTACTGGTATCTCTAATAGAAAAGCCATCTCTTTTTGTATTTGAATCGTAGAAATCTAATCTGACTTTTTTTTGCCGATAACTATCGTTGGTTTCCTCATCTATATAATCTTTGCTTGCATAGGAACTTTCTTGTTTATCATATAATCGCAGTTCTGTGAGTATTTTTTTCTCAATCGGGATAGGAATGCGTGGAAGAGTAGTAGACAAGTGTTTGTTGCTTGTCAGCAGCTCTCTTGCAAGTTCTGATATAGTTCTATTTATTTGATTTAAAAATTAAGTTTTAAATGATGAATTCGAAGATTAAAAAAAGTTTAAATAGATTTTATAAGAGCACAAAAGTAAGTAGTACATCACTCTTGGTCTCGGATGGCTAGACACTTGTATTTCAGAATGATCTTGCAACAAAGGCATGAACCATTCCCATAAAGTATCTGGTTTTGCAACATATCGTAAATAAAGTAGTCCAATCCCTTGAGCGTAAACGCAGTCTTTGTTGTAAAGCAAGCCTCTAATCTGCTTATAAGTCAGCTTTAAGGTCCAAAATTTATATAAAAGACAAAAACAAGTGGAAACTATAGTACCCTTCAAGAACGGCTCTATTCGAATTTAAATAATTTTATAGGCTAGTTAGCTAAAATTTGTTCAATTTCAAGTATTAAAATATCGAATTACCCAAATCGGTCACTATACAGAACAATGATAATCCAGTTAAATAGAAAATTTTAGAGTTAAGAAATGCTCTTGTCAAAAATTAAGCTATAATATTATTGAAGTTTGAAAAAAAACCTTTGTTTTGAATCTCAGACAAGACCTCGTGGTAAGTTTTACAATCGTATAGTTCTTTGAAGTATAAAGAAGAAATGATATTTTTATATACAAGAGGATTTAGATTCATATGAACCTCCTTAGTACACGTCTCTATTTCATTTCCTTTCTTCATAGCAGCAGTTTAATGAGATCCCTATTCGAAATAATTGCTCGTTCTTAGCACCTAAGGCGAAAAAGATGAATTTGAAAAGATAAATTTTTGAAATGAGGCGGTGCTAATTATAAGAGGGAAATACTAATATCACTCCGTTTTATTGCTGAAGTTAATAAACATTAAAGTTTGTTTTTATTGGTTATTTTATTTGGTGAAATATTTCAGAAAATTGTTTTTTTTTTAGTATTTGGGTTTTTAGTTTTTATAACTTAATGACTATAGGTAGCCCTCGTTATTCGCGAAATTTTAAAATCTGATAAATTTTTTTTATTTTTATTTTTTGCTTTACGCGGTTTTTTTTTTTTTTCGCAGCATTATTTTCATAATAAACTGGGCAATTAATTTTTTTTTTTAATCCTTTAAAATAAATATAAAATGTATTAAAAACCATGTGCATAAAAAAAATGCTTTTGTGATTAACAATTGTTCTTAAAAATAATATATTTTAATATTTTTTTAAACTTAACCCTTTCCCGTCAAAAAAATTTTGCATCAAGAAAAAATAAAGTCCTCGCATTCAGTAAAAAAATACATAATATTATTGGCTTTATTATATTAGCTTTATTTAATTATCGACCAATAATGTGAAAAATGATGAAATATGAAGAAAAAGGTTTACTGGTATCTTGATCAGACTTATCCATACCCAAAACTAACAAAAAATACAGTGGAAAAAAATTTTTCAAAGCACATGTTCATAATTACTTAATTTTAACCCAAACTTAAATGTGATTATTACTGTGCTTTTATTTCTTTCAAGAGCTATAAATAAAATAATTTTAATGAATAAGTAATTTGGTATATGATCGATCATTATCAATACTATACACTATTGAGAAGGTATTCCAATATTCGTAGAACCTGACCTCGAATAAATATATATCACCAAGAGATACAAGAGTTTCCATTGTACATAAAATAAATAAAGTTTATTATGAACACCGTAATATCTATCTATAATAATATAAAAGTGCAATGTAGTAACGTTTACACTTCACAAGGGGCATTTAATCAACCCAATGAATATTTTAACGATTTTATTGCTATAAAAATCATTTTTATATTCTTTTTAATTCTAGACCGCAATATTTATTTTAATCAATTATTTACGGTATAAAAATCTATGGAGATACATTTCTCATTAAAATTAATTAAAATATGTAAAGGTTAAAATTTCATCAAAAGGCGTTAAGGCGAGTAATCTTTTTTAATTTATGATTTTTAAGCATTACTAAACTAATATAAATCTTACCGAACTATCCATTTTTATTACTATTTGAGTCTATATTGACCTATAATTGCTCACAATTATTGAAATAATCTCAAGAAAAATAAAGAATTTAAAAAAAATGATTTATTGTAGTTTAATTAATGTTTGAAAAAATAATAAAAGCCTTTTTTATGTAAAAGAATGTTAATATCAATTTTTAATGCTTTTATTAAGGAATAGAGATAATGTATGAACACGATCATCTAGGTATTAAAGAAAAGGGATATGGTGAAGATTATGAT
>LSSN01003258.1:0-16485 GCA_001970855.1 Smittium culicis | reverse complement strand
CCCCCCCCCCCCCCCCCAAACAGCTATTATATTTCTAATACACATTTTATTCGCCCATACTTCTTAACAATCCTACTTTTTTTTCATTCACTATCAGAAATTTGTAAATTTATATTTCTTCCATTTTTCCACAAATAATAGTTAACCTCACAGATTTCAAATTACTAAAAAGCATTGGTAAAGGTGCTTTTGGAAAGGTATCTTACTTTCTAAAGTATATCCTCAATATCTCCTAACTTTCCTCTTTGTACTTTTTTATTCTTAGGTTAGAGCCGTAAAACACACAAAAACTGGAAATATTTATGCTTTAAAGTATATCAACAAAGTAAAATGTATAAAAATGAAAGCTCTTGATTACATACTCAGAGAACGTGATTTGCTTGAAGAAATAGAGCACCCATATGTAGTAAATTTGCGCTTTTCTTTCCAAAGCAAGGCTACAATGTTCATGGTAATTGATCTCATGTTGGGCGGAGACCTACGCTTCCATATTGACAGAAAACGTTTTGGTGAAAGAGTTATAAGGCACTGGATGTCTGAACTAGCTAGTGGACTCGCTTACTTACATAATATTGGTATCATTCATCGTGATATCAAACCTGAAAATATTTTAATGGACAATAAAGGCCACATAGCTCTCACCGACTTTAACGTTGCAGTTAAAGTCGAACCTAATACCTTAAGCTATGCAACTGCCGGAACAATGGGTTACATGGCTCCTGAAATTATTAAGGGAGACGGATACAGCTTTGCTGTTGATTGGTGGTCACTAGGAGTTGTTATGTACGAATGCGTTTATAACTGTCAGCCTTTCCCTGGTGAAAATTCAAACGATATTTGTAACCAAATCCTTTACAAAAAATTGAATTATCCCACATTTAAAGGAGAAAGAATAAGTACTGAATGTATCCAAGCAATGTCGATGTTCCTTGAACGCGATCCAAGTATTAGACTTGGTAGCGGAAAGAATGGATTTACTAATATAAAAAAATTGGAGTTTTTCTCCGTAATAGACTGGCATCTACTCCAATATAAACTCTTGCGTCCACCCTTTGTTCCTGATGTATGTCACCACAATCTACCTTCTTTTAATTGCCTACATTGATTTTTTTTAAAATATACATAATTAATTTTTCTAAACCTAAATCTGACTGTTACTATTTTTTTAGAGCGACTTCTCTAACTTTGATATACTGCACGAGCTTGAGGAAGCCACAAACGATGATGAGTACGCAGATGTCCCCCCTAAAGGCATTGTTACTAACTCAAAAACTGACCTCGATCTAAAAAGAATTAAAAGAGAATTTTTAAATTTTGATTTTTACGAATACGAAAAATTTAGAGGTTATGTCGAAGAAAGATCCACAAACCCAGCCGCAGATATGAGCTTGGCCGCACCCAAAAGATTGGGCGCATGGAAACGTATAGAGACTGATAAATACAACAAACTGGTTGGTCATAAGAACCTTCTTGAAAAGTCGGGAAAGAAAGCGCTGACTTATAGCCACCATGATCTTCGCGATATTAAAGATATGGATTTATACCCCGAAGTCACTCCAAACAAATCAAGAAGCAACTCTATAATCAGATCGACGTTATCAAACATCACAAACTCTAGAAAATCAATATTAAATTCTAGCTCAGCCTCCAAAAATTACTCTAAGAAGAAATCCATTTCATCTATTAAATCTCTCTCGGTTGCACTAAAAAGAATACCTTCTGGATTAAAATTAAATATTAATCCTATCAATATAGATTCTAACCGAGGATTAGATTATGATAAATGTAATAGTCCTGTGATTAAAGTACATAATGTAGCTGGAGAAACTCTTGAAACCGAAATTACATCTATTGAAACCGATCAAGCTCCTTCGTCTTCTCAATTGCCTGTAGATTCAAATCATTACAATTCTAATTCAGGATCTAGATCTAAAAGCTTATTTGATCTTGAGCATGATAAAAAATATGATCCTTTAGGTTCAAGTACCGAAGCTAGAAATTCCGTTGGCTCCAAGCCTTTAAATTCCAACTCTATTATTGGAACAAGGCTAGGATCTAAGCGTCTATCAATTGAAAAAGTAGATTGGGACAAATTATCTTTTGAAAATAAGGTACTAGCAGGTAGGTTTAGCAGGAAGCTTGAAAATTCTGCGAAAGCAAGCGAACTTTTCAGAGATGAAAATAAGTTTGATAACATTAGAATCCTAAAAGACTTGAAAATTAAAGAGGATTTGAATAAAATCGAAAAGTCATCGGCTATCGCGCAAGGCAAAAAAAAGCCCTCTACATCGGGTTTATTGTCTAAAACCCACGAATCGTTTATCGCAAGTGCTAGCTGCGACGAGCTTCAGCTTCCTGACGATAGCCCTGTTAGCGAGACATCTCAGTCAAAGTTTGATCTAGACCATTTAAAGAATTCTAGTCTTGATTTTGACTCTATTACTAAAAGCTCTGAACCCCATAAAACTAGCTTTGATTTATCTAAGCAGCACATCGATAAGAAAGCTTCAAGTAGCTATTACGGTGGATTCAAAAATATTTATACAGACGAAAATTTAGGAAAATCCGATATTGAAGCCTTCCACTCTGATTATGAGATCAGCACGAATGTGCTATCGACAAGCTCGGATTCTGACGTCTTTGATTCCAAAAAAGCTTGTGATGCTACTTATAATAGAGACTCGAAAGGTAACAGAGCTAGCAGAACGCTTAAAAAAGAGTCAAATATTACGCGCTCAGGTTTGAGAAATAATAGTATCCCAGGCCAAAATAATAGCGATTTGAAAAACCAACCAATTACATCAAACAGTTCAGAAATAGCTGGGCACGTCTATCATAACGACTCTTATAGCGATAGTAGTAAAGACGATTCTGAAGGTCCGAATGATGGAAATATAAAGGGTACTTTGAAAGTCAGTAAAAAGAATGCTTCTAAAATATCAAATAACTCTACATTGAAAGATATAGCTGAGCCGATCTAAGAATACAATTATTAGTGTTAATAAAATAAAACTTTTTCCTTTATTGGTCTTCCTTTAGTAAACTTATTTACCAACGAAAAAAAATGAATAACACAAATAGTATCAATATTTATGATGTTAATAATAATAAAACCAATATTCAAATTAATCTAGTATTAATTCTTTTTGTATTGCTGTAAACACGCTTTTTTTATCTACCATTAATTTGCAAAAATTTAATAAAATTTTGCTGAAATTATTAATAGGGTTGAATATTATTCTTTATTTTAATTCAATGTTTTCTTTTTGGCCTTTAAATTGTGTAATCTGGCTTGTAGTTTGAGTGATATAATTTTTTTGGGATAAAAATAGGATTGATAATGTAGCGCTCAAAATAACATTTTTTTTGATTGATTTCTTTAACAGATATAATGCTCCAAGGAAGTTTTTATAGTAAATGAATAATTTAAAATCGATATAATTATTTTTTTATGTTGTTTCATATATTAAATAACCCTTTTATTCTCTTTATAGTTGGCAAATAAAACAAAAAGCAAAGTAGATTATAGTATTTTTCATGTCGATTTGAAGTTTTATTAAAAAAGAAACTATGGGTTTAATATAGTCAGTTTTGAGGGTAGAAGAGGGGGGGAGGGGGCTGTAAAAAATTGTAGTGGGTGAGAATTTATTGTCTTTGACTTTCAGGAATGTTTGGTATTGTTGGAGTGACAAAGCGATCAGTGTTGTAAGGAGATTTGCCAATAGGCCAACCGGAGACGTTCTTCATGATCTCCTTTTCGCGTTCGGCAGCTGCTAGATTACGGCGGTACTCGTCACGATCGGTTTCTGCAGTAAGAAGAGGAAGCAAAAAGATACGGCTCCACATTTTCTCGCGTTCGAGTTCCCTTTTTTCATTAATATACACTTTTTAATTTCTTTGTTTTTTTTTAATAAAAGGTATAATTGTATAAACTCGGAGTAAATTTGTTTTTTACCTTCTTTCTCTAAGTCCGTGGAATACATTGTACCAACCGTATAACATAACGGAAGCTACGCCTGCGAGCATTACGAAACCTGTAGGGCCTTTCTTGGGTAATCTTCTCGAGTAAGCAATGTTTGGAAAACCACCCTTTGGTGGGAGTTCTTGGCCTGTGCTCATTCTTATATCTGAATCTAATTAAAACAAATTCTGATGAGAAAAAAGATTATGAAGCTTGATTATGGAGTTAATGTTAGAAATTATTAGGGATATATTTTGGCTCTTTGTTGGTGATTGTCTAATAAAAAGCTCATAGGAATCAGCTCACCTTTATTTTTTTTCTACTATTTAAAAAATTAAACAGATTAATGTCAATAAATACAAAGACAACTATTTTGCTGTATACTTTCTTACTTTGAGATTCTAGTTTTTCACCTTTTTTTTTTGGCGCTTTTGTACATGCCTATGGAGAATATCGTTATATTATTGGCTGAACGTTAAGCTCTAATCCTTGATTTAATCTGACTTTGCTCTTATCTTTAGCCCCATCTAATCATTTATACGCCAAATTTATGAGCGAGCCTGAGCCTTGGCCAGTAATTCATGATTTTCTGAGATTAAAGCTCATCTATTGGACGTGTTTAATCAAAATAGTTTCATCGATTTGGTGCTAGTTAAAGCTTTGTACCTATTTGCTCATTTTTCATTGTATATATATCATTGGAAGGTTTGTTATCTAGTATTCAGCCCTTATATTTGTGCATCAAAGTACGCTATGATATTTACACATAACACTAAATTCGTGGATTACAGCAATTTATATTAGTATCTTTCAAGATGATATTTTAATCAGCCAAATACTATTTTGAGCAACTCAATTATTACCGTTTTCTAGTTTACTCATACAAAAAGATTAAAATTTCATATCTAAACTCTCTCTCTATTATTACAGGTATTATTAGCACTAGATGTACACCATGGCTATGGAATGGCGATATACTCCAATATATCTAGCTTAAGCGTATGTTATATAGCTTTTATCGCAAATATTTGAGCTTTCAGAATTCACATTATATTTAAAAAATTAAGTAAGCATTTTTACCTGCATAGTAAAGGGACATATTTTTCAAATCAACAATATCTAGAGGTATATGTATGTATTAATTTAGACTTATATTCTGGCCAAACAGCCACCCCTTATTTTAGTAATTAATGGAAACTATATATCAATACAAGTTATACAATAATAATAAATGGTAAAATCTCATGGTTCTATTGTCTATTATAAATACCTCATTTGAAAAAAAAAAAAATAATAAAAAAAATTAATACATTCCCTAAATACTTTTTTACCTCAAATATAACTTTGATAGAAAATGTGTTTCTATTTAGTATAATCGGCGCAAAACAGATAGAAAGCCTGTTAATAAAGTTACTTTTCCCTTTTCAAGGGAAATGCTCTTTAATAAAAAATCATTTACTCGTTCACAGCTTTTTAGTAATATATATTTGTTATATGAATTTAAGCTGTCTATTGATTGATGAGAATTTTGAATATTAAATTTATAGAAAATAGTCAACTAGTTTTAGCACCTCAATAATTCATAATTATAATTTTCATATATTAAACATAATTAAAATTACTATAAACTATTTTTTATTTAAAAAAAAATCCGACCAGTGATACACCATTAAAAAAAAATTGAGCTAATAAACCTTTATTTTTTTAATAGAGCTAAGCTTTGAAATAGTTATATACGCAAAAATGTTTGCTTTAGTCCTTTTTAAAATACTGAACTATTTTCGATAAAGTTAAAATTTTCAAAATTAAAAAAAAAATTTTTTTTGGGGTGATGGGGGGGGGGAGTGAGGGCAATTGTGTATTCTTCATCAAGTTTTATCATTTTATTATATGACAAGTCTATCAAAATCCTGTAGCGGCTGGATTAATAAAATTCATATTTTGCTAAAAATTATTATGTTTTTAATTTTAGATAATAAAGCTAAACCTTCTTAATAAGCTGGTTATGTGTTATTTGGTAAACTTTTAATGGATTTTGCTATAAATGTAATGATTTGATTTTTGTTAAAGCTTTTTTTTAAAAAAATTTGCCATTTATTATTATATTTTGGGTTTTTGAAGACAGAAAAAAAGATTATTTGAATCTATACAGCATTGTGCATTTTAAAATTGTAGGGTAAAACAAGCCTAGTTTAATAGTTCAGATAGAAATTATAAAACGAAGAAAAGAATATTTTTGATATTAGATGAAAATATAAAGTTGCTTCATAGGAATACCCTAAATATATCCTTCCACAACATGGCATCACGCCATTTTAAACAGAATAGACAAAAAGTACATATTTTACAAAGTAAAAAAAATTCTATACACAGCAAAGCTTTAACTTTTTCTTTCACCTGTTTTTTTCTATATATAAAGGTTTTAGGATTCGATTAGCAATATTCGGGTCTATTGGTAAACTAAGCCTCTTGAAAATACTGAACTCGCTTTTTCCAACGCTGTCTCTCTTTCTAACAGGAACCTTGATTTCGATGTCTTCAACGAATTCACCGTTTTTCCTTGCTTTAGACTTCATTTCAGACTTGTTTAAAATAAACCTAGCTCCTGGTTCTCTCCCATTGATTCTATGTGTTCTAGTATGTTGAATCATGTTGTCAAATCTACTGAACGTACTCCCACAATTTGGATACACGCATCCATAAAGTTTCTATTTAATTAAATTGTTTGAATATCGCATTTAGTTCGATATTAGCTGAATTTACGTTATTTAGTTTATAAAATAATTACCTCGTTCGTATGCTTTCTATTCAAAAATAAAAAAAAAAGATAAAAATTAATTCATGTTTATCAATAGAGATAAATGAAATCAAGCTAATTTACCTCATGTGCCGATAGTAATGCTCGTTCCTTGAAAATGACGCATCGCACCCCTCAAAACTACATCTTATAGCTTTGGGAGATTTTTTTTGAACCTTCTTATCCAGAGTAGAGATTTCAGGGCTCAATTGTTTAGATTTGAGAATATACATATTATCAACTTTCGGTTCTTCTGGTTTATTACATGAATTCTCTGCATCCTCGCTAAACACTCTCATATATTCATTTATATAAATTGCATCAATATATTTACCCAACATCCTTGCTCTATCATCAGATACCTTTACGCTTATACTTGGCTCGCAGATGTTTATGACTGTTGAATCCCCACTATCTTCTTTCGAAAATACTCTGCTTCGATCATATGTGCCTATTTTTGATTCTATGGTGTTTATTGTATCCGCATTTATTCCTGTTGTTTTTGGTTCTATGCTTTTCTTCACTCTTTTATTTGGTTTTGGCTTAGGAGTTAAATTTGAACAATAGTTTTCGACCAAAAAACTTACGCTCATAAATGAATTTGATCTTTTTGAATTCATTCTGAATGTAAATTTGAATATTTATTTTTTGGTATTTCGGTACAATAAATTTTGAAAAAATGCAAAAAAAAGTTTATGTTTATTCTTTGCTGATTAAAATTTATGGTAAATGATTACCCCTTTTTAAAAAGCTATTGATATTGTATAATTTAAAGACTTAAAGAATCCGAGGATTGGAATAAAAGATTATTTTTGATGAATTTTTTTTGAACCTGTATGTACCAACATATTTATATCAACTGAGTTACCAAAAAAAATATACAAGAGTCCTGAATTTTTCATAATTGAAATTAATTCAATGAAGTTCCTAATCTGGGCAGTGTACCCGAACCAAAAAGATCCCAAACTGAATCTGCTGGTTTATTTCTTGTACAATAATGATGTGCTTTAATACTTGGTATCCTTTTCACTAGACAATTATCAATGATATTTTTGGGTTAAATGTACTTATTATATTTACAATACTATATTTCCTGGTTCTAATCTATTTTACCTAATTGAGGTTTAAAAGGTGAATCATCAGCCTCATTTTTTTGGTGAAGGAAAAACAATGATTGAATTTTTTTGTTCTAGTTACTTTTCCTTAGAAAAAATATATACAGAAACTTGCGCACCAAATAATTTTTTGTCTATTCAAAATTCAGCGTAGAAATAAGATTTTCGTGTACCAGAATTCGAGCCAAGCGCTGATACTGTTTCTTGAAGATCCTTATTTTCTCAGTACAAAAGTATTATGTATTTTTAATTACTTATTAATCACCACGAATTTAACTTTTTCTTGCAATAAAATTGTATTTCGTGTCTTTTACTGTCTATTTCCAATCTATCAACGTTCATGTAATTTTGAACTAAAAATATTGATTGTTTACCAGGAAAAAAATATGTAAATCATTTTTGGTTTTATTAGCCTATTTTAGTAATCAATTTAAATATTTGTGAATCTAAAAACAATGAATACGTTCATTTTATTTCCTTTTAAATCATTTCCGCCTTTTTTCTAATGAAGATGTATCCCTTTGAGAAAAAGTAGCTTTAACTTCACACCTAAATAGACAAACCCAGGAAAAATCATATTTGACGAGATTTTATTAAATTGGTCCATAAACTTCATATATCATATTTGCTGGTCTGTATTTCTATTGGTACCAAGATAAAACATCTCTTTGCACCAAATAATTTTTATTTTTAAATAGTCGGTAATTTATAACACATCTATATTCAAAAAAATAAATAAATGCCTTTATAAAAAATGCGTAAAAGTAAATTAATAAACCCATAAAAAATGGTCAATTAATCTACATTCTAAATTAATGTAAACTTTTAGTTACTATTTTAATTTCAGCATATTTTATTTGTTTACTTTTTTTTTACACTATAAATTACTCTTGCAAGTAGATTTCTAGTACTAGTAATATTGAAACTTACAATAAATTAACGCTGGCTATATTAATAAACCTAATAATAAATAAAATACCGATAAATTTTTGTT
The DNA here is from genome assembly GCA_001970855.1 of Smittium culicis. Classification (NCBI taxonomy): domain Eukaryota; kingdom Fungi; phylum Kickxellomycota; class Harpellomycetes; order Harpellales; family Legeriomycetaceae; genus Smittium; species Smittium culicis. Next base: position 7,618 of record LSSN01003258.1, on the reverse strand, counting down.
CATCTCTTTAGGACTGACAGTTACTAGGATTTTATTATCATATACATAGGCGTACTATAATAAACTATAACCATAGATTAACCCCACTAGATGAGTAAAAGTCTATTAAGTCGGGCTCCAGTAAATAAATATGTTTTACTTTATTTTATTTTATTGGATATTAGTAACGCGATGTATGTATATATTATCTCTATTTAACCCTTTCACGGGAGGTAGATTATTTTTGATCTACCAAATTTATCTGATTGTGTTCAATTAAAATGTATCAATTCTGGGGCACTAAGAAATGTTGGTATATTTTGAAATACCAGCAAATAATAAATTAGCTTTTAGATCATAAACGAATCATTATTTTTTTTAAAGAGTGTTGAACGGTAATGAGATAAGTTTCAAATTTAAGGCCAATGAAAAAATTAAATCTAAACTTACAATGACGATATTTGGTGTGCCAATTAAATTTTAGCCCCTAGAAAAAATACCTATTTAATCTATTGAACCCCATCCTTGAATACCAAAACATCAAAACCACTTTTTTAATTTCACTGCTAATGTGACAAGCTATTTTTCTAATATTACTCAAAATAAAGATATAAAACGATACTTTATGCTAAAAAATTTTTCAAAATGTAATTCAGCGAATAGCAGTTACGATTTAGTTTAAAGTTGACTCACAAGCGTTTAATATTTTCAAGCGAGCTTTGAATCTAATAAATATTTTACTGAATATATTACAAATAGAATAGACTAAATAAATTTAAATTTTTTAAAATTCTAATAAATTTTACTATTTGATATAATATATCTACACCAAGTTGTCCTGAATGAAATAGTAATAAATATAAACTATTATATCACTTAATCCCTTGAAATCAACCACGAATTTGCCTTTTTATTCATAAATTAATTAAATAAAAGTCTCGATTTTATTGTATATCTTTATTTAAACCTTGTTGGGTTTTAAATAAAAATTGTTTATTTCTACCTTATTTATTTTTAAATAATATTATAATTCAACTTTTATAACTATTTATTTTTATTTGAAAATAAACTAATAGAATATAATAGAGTCGCAAAAAAATATTTTTAAATACTCAATACACTCATAAATCAATCATTAGTGCAGTAGAAAATAGTATGATTAATCTGATTAAAAAAATACAAATAAATAGCCCCTCCATTTGCTAGAATTGTAATTCGCTACTATCATACAGTAAATATATGCATTTACTCTACTCAAAAATTGATTTTCAGTTTTTTTATCAAGTTTATTTTGCGATTAATTTTACATTAAGCTCGTTTTTAATTTCAAATTTTATCTTTAAAAACGTGTTTTTTTTAAAGAAATTAATTACTATCTCATATATAATCATAAATATATAATGAAACCACAAAATATATAGTGGTATTTAATGGCATAAAAAAAATAAATATAAAAGCGAATCCTCAAATAAAAAAAATAGTAATAAAATATCAGTCTTATATAAACATTCTAATTTTACTTGGCATTATTCTATATTTCAAACTCGATTAGCCTCTTTTGAAATATATTAATACTCATTTGAACTATTTATAAACTATTAATAAAAATCACTGGATTATAATAATACCAGATCTTAACTAAATATTCTTGTAAATTTTTTACGCTTTTCAATGATTAATAAAATATGTAATGATTATTAAATTGATTGTTTTTTGGAATTATATTTGCTATTAGCTCAATTTTAATCATTAAATAACCGCTTTTTTTTACACACATGATTCAAAATTAAATTTTCATTTACACATAAATATTTTAGATAATCAAAAGGTGGTATGATTTGATACTGGCTCAATATAAATCAAATTAAAATAAATTTTAAATTACGCGTTATTTAGTTATAATTTTATCATATAATTAATTAATATTCCTGGTATTATTAAAAGTTAAATTTAAAAATATTAAAATTAATTTTGCCTTGAAATTTAGACACTTATTTTCTATAAAGTATATCCAACTGTATTTAATGAGTATAATTTAATTTGGCGGCGTTAAAAGATGTTTTACTGATTTTTAATTGATACAGATAGTAAGCTTAATTTTAAATTATAATATAATCGGTAAATTCTCTATTTTACAGAAATTTTTACGGTATAAAGGCTAAAAACGTTTTAATATTGATTTTTTAATATCTATAATAATACAACTTTCATTTGACGTTTTAATTTTTTTTAAATCTATTAATCGTGTATTTATTTGCACCACATGAATAGATCTATAACAAGTTTTTTTATTTAAGATATGTGTTTAAAAAGAATTGTGCTGTTATAAAACTAATAAATGTGTTTTTTTTTTAAAAAAAAAAAAAGTAAAGAAAAGAAAAAAGCGAAAACTCTTTTCGAAACTGTCTTTTCGGCACTATTTATTTGACTTACTGAAAAACTTGGTTTATTTCAGTTATAAAGCATAGATGATAATAAGATTAATGAAATGTGTATATGCAAAATTTTTTAATGAAAAAATTTCGTTTTATACTTTCTAAATTTATTTGTAACATATTTTTATCTATTCAGATCTTATAAGGTTATTTTTCATTATCACAGTGTTCCAATGTGACATATACAATAGAATCAATAGTAGCTATACTTCATTAGCTAATTAATTTTCAATATATTTATGTATCCGTATATTATCTAGTGAAGTTAATTAAATAAAAAGAGAAAAATAGTTAGTAAAAATCAAAAATTTGATATTTATTCAACTTGTTGAATATAAAAGTTGATTATGAAATTAAAATTTTGATTCTATACGTATATTGTTTTGCAAAGTAAAATTTTCAAATTCAATCAATAATTATTTTATTTTAATTTTTGAGTTTTTTGTAATTTAATTCATTTGATTTTTTTTATTTTAGTAAAATTAAAACTCTAACTACTATCATTCTAGTACAATATACTTAAAATTTAAATATTTTTAATCTAAATATGCATTATTGTAAATATATGATAGTTTTTAAATTTTGATAGAATTATTATTAAAACTTAACTGTCCGTGTTTTGTGAGGATTGTTGAATATTTTATATTTTTATTATATATGAGAAGCTTTTTGAAAGTTTTTTATCAAAATTAAATATTAAAAAAATGTTTTATACTCTTATTTTATCCAATAAATTCAACTAATTTTTTATATTCAGATTAAGATTTCAATTTATGGAAAATAATAATATTTTTTGACCACTATAAGTACCATATTAATATATTTATTATCTTCAATAGTCACATAAAAAAAAAATAACACCAAAATAACTATAATTTTCATATTATATAAAAAATTATTCCTATAAAAGCTCCAAAATATTCTTGACCTAGTTTAAATATTATTTATAATTAGCTAATTAACTAAAAATTAAAATAATTAAATTTATAAATATAAAGAAATACTCATATTTAAATATCAATAGAAATCAATTTATGCATATCATAACTATTTTTAGTAATCATTAGTTGCTTTATAAAATTAAATTATAAAAAAGTAAAATCCTATTAAATAATACTTTATAATAAAGGAAAAATATATTTTATCGCATATATCATAAAAATTTCAATATGAAATCGATTTAATAAATACGAAAAACCAGTATTATTTTATCAATTAATTTTTGTTTTAAAGTTATATTTAAAAAAATGAAAAATCTGATTTTATTTGCACTAATCTTAAAAAAAATTGATAAAACTTGAAAATAATTATACATTAATAAGATTTTTTTCATTATTTTTGTTTATTTATTTAACTATTGATGATTGATTTTATTTTTTGAAATAATTTATTCAAATTTAAAATATATAAATTTCATGTAATATGATAAACCAAAAAATCTATAAAGGTATTATGTATGGCAAATTTAATTAAGGAAAATTTTTTTATCAAGTAATCGTGCGATTTACTTGATCTTGTAATAGAAAAATTAATGTATTTTTATCAAGAAATTAAAAACGGGTGATATATTTAACTTTAAAAAAATAAATATTGGAATTTTTTTTATACTTATTTTACATCTGTGAATTTTCTTAATAATCATAGTAATAATAAACTTTGATGGATTTCAAAGAATCTAAATATCTTATCATTTGTGAATAAATACCCTTGAAAAATTAAACAGCTTTTTGCGAGAGATATTTGAATTGAGCTTTAAAATAATAAAAAAAAATTTTGAATTATTTGTTAAAAAAATAGAAAAAATGGTCAGCGTGATAAGTAAAAACATAAATATTATAAATAAATCCAATAATATATATTATCATATTATAAATCAATCTGTATTATAGATTTAAAAAATGGAATATTTCGAAAAAAAAATATCTAAAATTTATGATAAATATTATTTAATAGCATTCAATTTGTTTTTTTTTTGATTTTTATTATTTTATTAGTGATCCAAATGAGTTATATTAATTTAAATTGGTATTATTTTCATAAAAACAATTTATTGTGCAAATATTTTTTGTGACAATAAGGAAATATAAATTTCAAAATTTTAGCATATAAAAACATATATTTAATTCTAGTATAATGATATCCATAAAAAAATGTTTAATTTACTTATAGTGGTAACGCTTAATTAAAACACAGCTTTTTATATGGTAATATTTTGATTAATAAAAAAAATTTCGAGTAGAAAACTCTTTTTTGTAAAAATGAAATAAGAATCCATATAATATTTATTATCTGAATCAAATATTTATGATATAAGGATATAATTTGAAGTTGTAATAGAAAAAAATTCAAATTAATTCTTAAATAGAAATTCGATTTTTTTAATAAGTTGGCGCATGATTTTATACCATTTTAATATAATTTTTTTGATATATATTTCTCGAGTTTAAACACTAAAATATTGCTATATTTTTATATTTTAGTTTCAAGATTTAATTTTTAATGAAATAAATGTTTAATATTATTTGGAATTAGATCTAATATAAAATTAATTTCACTTTCTAAAAAATCTATGTCATATATAATACGCTACAATGTATTAAGAACTTATCGAAAATATAAAGAGTAATGAAAAAAAATATTAGTTATATAATATTATAGCTAGTAAAATTTAACAAAATACTTTATTATGAACTTTTATTAGAATTATAATTTAAACAATTCAAGCTGTAATATTTAATCTTATTATTTATATGTTAATTAAAAAATTTTTAAAATTAAATAATCCACAAAGATAAGAGAGTATAAACGGTATTGATCTATATAAAAATAAAGATTATTCAGATTATCTTTATTTATATATTAATTTGAAGCATTATTTATGCTTTTAGTAAACATACTGATTTATATATGTCATATTTTAGATATATTAAATGAAAGAGCAGTTTGAAACTATTCTACCACCGAATTTTATTTCGGACGTCTGATAAGCTTTTTTTCCTCGTTTAATGAGAGTTTATTATTTCAAATTTCCCAGAATATTAAAAATCTGCTTTAATTAAATTATTTATACAGAATCATTATTTTAAAGAGTTAAGCTTCTACAATTTGATGAATATTAAAACTTTGAAAAAATAATTTATATAAGTATTATCAAATATCTGAATAATATGACATTATAAAAAATAAAAAAAAATCCTACAATCTTCGCTAACTAAACGAAAACCCTAATTATATTATGATAGGTACACAGAAATAAAATAAAAACCGAGACATATTTAAATTATTAAAAATTAAAGTAAAAATGAAAAGATATTTTAACTAATAATTCGATGTGTTATATTATGTGTAAATATATAATTAAAACAATATAGACCTTATAAACACCAATAAAATCTAAAATAACTCTAAATTTCCCTATTTTTATAGTTTTTCTAAATGAAAATCTTGATTTTTTGGAATAGAAAAATAAAATTAATCAAATAAATATTTTATACTTTTTTAAATCAGTTAATTTCTTTTGCATGAAAAATATTTGTATTTTAAATTAAATTTGAATTCAAATTTTATTAGGTATTCTATTCTAAAATTATGTTACAACCAAAGCTTTTTTAAAAAGCCTAAAATGAAAAAATTAATTAGTATAAATATAATTTGTTAATTGAATATGACAATGGATATTTTTGGCAAATATATATATACATAGAATTGAACAAAAGTAAGTATTTAATGGTGATTATGTGTATAAAATTTTATTTTAATTGATCATTCGTTAGAGCTGCAAAGTAATACTAAATAAAAAAAATTAATAGAAATTCGAACACCGAAAAAATAAGCAGTTTCTTATCAAGTTTTAATTCTTTATTAATGATAATTTCAAGTTAATATATAAGATAAGGATAATAAAATAAATAATTTTATTTATACTAATCTCTAAACTATTTTTTATAAATATTAAATAGCTGATTTATAGATATTAAACTCAATTTATTTTTTTGTCTCAGAGAATTTATTAAAAAAATTTTTAAAGTATGCAAAAAACTATTTAAAAAGTTGTAAAAATATTAAAAAAAAATTTTTCAACCGACTCCCCGCCGGCGCTCTAGAAGCTACATAACCACCGGGAATTGGTTCAAGGGGGATGGTGAATCACTTATACTTTGCAGTATAAGTGTTCTGGGCACGCGGATGCCGTTCAAAAATTTGGCTGTTTCCAACTCAAAATTTTGGTCGGCTGTGCCTGCTCGAAGCTGGCTCAAGGATTGATAGACTCCCCCCCCCCCCAAGGAGTTTTCCAACTAGCATCAACCGGGCTTCATTGAAACTCAAAAGTAATTTTTTTTCATCAGAACGGATCGGTGTCGGTATGAACCGGCCGATCGCCGCTGTTCGGTGATTTCGCCACCAGCTGCAGCTCACAAGTATGTGTTCGACCGACTCAGACACACACAAGTTGCAGCAGGGGCAAAAAATTTTGAATTTTTGGTCGACGATTTTCATGTTCGAGAGGCGCTGGGCGGTCCGGAATGTGCCCATACGCATTTTCCCAATGTCCTGAAGGCCCAGCTTCAGGTCCGGATACATAGCTTGAAGGTCAACCCAGTTGCCTTTTTTGCCGATTTTCCTGTCCACCGTCCACCGGTGGATGACAGACCGATTATTTCGTCGTTTCCGGTCGACCATCGTGATGATAGTCTGACCGTTTGAATCTTGAGAGCAAAATTTTTTGATCCACCGGGCACTCCCGGTCACCCAGGTGGCCATCCGGGCCTTCATCGGTGCCTTGATGAGGTCGGCGATCCATGTTTTTGATGTTGGCCATTTGTGGTATGCACGCTCACGGGCTGTGCTGGTGCGCATGAACACTGAGCTTATGCCCAGTTCATCCCTGATACGTTCCATGGCCGCTGATTTCCCGACGTTGGCAACCATTCGGATCGCCTTGTCGATTTCCATCTGTATGGGCTTGCATCTGGCCTCGCTCATGCCAAATTTCTCCCCACCGTAGCATCCAATCGGCATCAGTACCGAATTGATGAACTTTATTTTTAGTGCCGTGAGCACATCAGACCGTCTCAGGAAGCTTTAGGCAGCTTAAACAGCCTTCCTGTCCTTGTTCTTGTTGTTCTTGATCGTCCCAGATACGTCCCATTTGCTATTCATAATATAGCCCAAGTAGGTGTACTGGTCGGCGGAGTCGACTTTTT
>LSSN01003257.1:0-13273 GCA_001970855.1 Smittium culicis | reverse complement strand
ACCTTTTTAAACTAGGTTGTAAAGTCTATGACCTAAATGCAGATAATTACCTAACTTTCGAAAATATAGCCGAAAAATTAGGAGAAACTATATTTTTGCAGAGAAATAGATAGTAAACGTAAAAACATTTTTTTAAGTTTATCTTTAGTTAAAGTGATCAAAAGGGAAAAAAAGCTTATATTAAATGGAAGCAAAAATATTATTGAGTTCCTTGAAACTTAAGAATACAATTATGAATATAAGTTTATAGAAATTCCGTAATATAACGGATCGAGTGTATGAAAAGTCGCCTTAGAAGCATATGATAATCTCAAAGATACAGTGGATTTTTTGATATTACGGCCCTCAAGCACATATAATATCTAGTAAGCATCTAGACTCTGAACATCTTAGTTAATCGAAAATTAAATTGTATGATTTGATAAAGTAAAATTCACCACATAGGTCTAAATTAGGTTTAAATATTCTGTTCACAAAAAATAGTATTTTAAGCTCGTCTGATGCGTAAAAATGTATATTATGAGACCTTATTAAAATGATCAATAGAAAAAGTCTGAATTAAGTAATGATAGAATAAAATTAATAAGGAGGACTACACTAGCTAAAAATCTGGTATTATTGAATAAATAAAGAAAAAAGTCAAAAATGAGAGAAAAAAATAAATCTATAAGAGCTGAAGATGATATAAAATTTAAATCATATCCAGTACCTAGTGAGCTAATGGAAAAATCGATTGGATACAACTATCCATACAGTTCCTACGATCGATCTTTTAATTAATTCAGGGGGAGGGGGTAAGAAAATACACCAAAAAAAGTAATCGATAGACGAATCGTAGTCAATTAAACTCAAGCTAAATCTTATAAGATACCAAATTCGAAAATATAAGTTTTTGTTTCTATGGATGCACATTAACATAATAATTCAAAATATAAATACAAAAAACACAAAATAAATTTATAAATGAATAATGATAAAAAAGAGAGTTAGCTTTAATAACTGCCTTCAAAGGTATAGTATAAAAAAAGGAAGACTTTTTTACGTAAATCAAAAAAACCATAAAATCCGGTGTAAACTATTTACATGAATTTAATTTAAAAAATTTTGATTAAAAATTCTGGTCAAACTATTCGAACATAAAGTAAATTGGTTTAAATACAAAGCAAAAATAATAAATAATTAAAAATATGAAATATTAGATAACTCTCAGTTGTGAAGTTAAGACTCATTTCTAGAACTCATTTGCTTATGCTATATATATATTAAAAATGTATTAATTAATTTATGAAGGGTCTAGCTTGTAGTCTAGATACTACTTGGTTAATTTAAATAGCAATTAAGAATATAAAAGTTTTATTTACTTTATATTTTATTATTTTTATAGTAGTGCCATTTTCCATTAGGAAAATGGTATAAAAGTGAAAGTGTTTCCACTTCAGAAAATGGGTGAATTTTTAGCAAGAAATAAACCCAACATTTTGTTTAAAGATTAAATTAGTCTTATTTTAAAAAGAATTAAATAAAGTATCTATATCCAATTAAAACATCATGGAAAACGAAAAGTGTCTCTATACTTTGAAAGAAGGATGTTATCATAAGATTAAATGCACCCTAAAATTTTCAATTAAAAATTGTAAGTTTTTACTTTTCCAACAATGAAAAAGAGATAAGAATTAAATTAGAATTCCTTGTAGGCAAATTTTCCAACAGCGTCGTAGAAAATAAAGAATTGATTTAAATTGTTGATATGAAAATTGTAGACAATGAATGCAATATTCGACCTTCCCCTCCAAAAAAATTAATATAGATGTTAATGGAAGAATATAGAAAAAATAGTGTTGTGGCTAACTTTCTTCTGTTATAGTGGCATGTAAAAAGGACTATGGTGGATCTTATTCACAGCGTTTGTCAACTTTTTTATTTCACAAAGTGGGTTTTATTTAGATTATAATAAACTAGAGTAACTCTAAAAGAAGAATAGTCCTTTCACTGGATGTACTCCTCAGTTCTTTTATATCTTCTTCGGTTATTTCCATTTACTATTATCTATTAATAGCATTTTTGATGACTAATGTAATCTTCGTTATTTCTTTTATTACTAATTATGATTTATAAGCGTGTGAATTAATTAGCCAATGGCGGTTAATGTACACCTCTATAACTCCAGTTAGTGATAAACGGTTATAACAATAGCTAATCAATTCAGGCTTAAAAATCTCATTAGTTACTGTAAAGTGATTAATGTTCACTCTTACAAATCATAATTAATAATAAGGAAATATCGGTAACTAATTATATCATTAGTAATTAGAAAAGTTATTTATATATATATATAAATACTAAAGTATGAGCAACAAGTAATAAAAAAGCAAATAAAGTGTCATATAAGGAGAAAGGGTATTTTTCTATAGTTTTGATTTTTAAACTAAGTTTTATTAAATAAATTATTTTGAGCTAAAATAGCTGATTAAGTGTTGTGAATCATATCCTCGCTCATCATTTTTACTTTCGACTACGACAGAAAATATTAGCCTTAACAGTATTATGAGTTATATAAATCTAGAATCGACCATATTATTCCTTCAAAAGTCATAATTAAGAAACCCTCAATTAGAGATATTGGGCCCAATAAATTCTCTTATCATAAATATATAACTTTTAGTATATATAGTGGGAAAAAAAGAAAAAAATTCGATCAATTGGAAGCTAATAAAAAATCATTTGAAATCATTTATATCTCAAATGATAGTATAAAAAATTTTTATAGACCAGCTGACCCGTATTTCACTGAAGAGAACTAAAGTGTAATTATAAAACTATTTTCAATTAGTATAGCAAGCTTCAAAGCTTCAATAAAGCAATAGATTCATTGGAAACAAAAAATATAACTTACAATACTTTGTTAAAAAATGTAAACACAGTTACTCGAAATTTATACAAAAAAGAGTTTATGAATAACAAGAATGATATAACAAGATTAAACAAGTCAAACTGGATGTTTCAATAGTAAGATAGCGTTTCAATCGGTCAGTAAAATATTAACGCTAAAATAAATGATTTTTTTGGCTGTGTAAATCAAAAGAAGATAAAAAAGAAATAACAGAATTGCTAGGTAAGAATGGATGTTTAATGAAAAATAAAACGGAAATAAAAAACGTGTGCCACAATTTTTACATAAAATTTTTTCTAAAAAGGTTTAGTGTGCCATAATAGCCAATTAATCTTATTTCAACAAATTAAAGATAAATTTTCGCTAACAGAATCTGCAGAACTGGACAAAGAGATTAATATAGAGGAAATAATTGAATCCATAGATGACACACCTAAAAAAAAATCACCAGGTCCAGATGTACTAATTTTCAAGCTATATGAAAAGAACAAAGAAAAATTAGTATTGCATTTAAAAATAATAATTAGCAGCACAAATAGTATGTATCAATGAAATAAAATTAATTGTGGGTCAATAATGGTACTAATTTCTAAACTGGGTGGCATAAAAAACCTTAAAAACTATTGGCCAATAAATTTTTCAAGTACTCATGAATATAAATATACAAATTTAATGTTATCCTTTTACTAATATTTTAGATTTGGATATTTTATTTATAAGTAAGGAATATTGTTAATGCAAACGATTAAAGCAATAAATTAAGATAAAGAATTAATAGAAAGGTTAAAAACCCCTTTCAATTTATATAATTAAGTTTTATATAAAATAGATAAGGTATAATTCCTTTGAATTATAAAACTGCTTGCATTATTAGATTTTATTTATAATAAAAAGAATTGTAATTGTTACAATTATTAATGGTTTTTGGTTACGGAATGATGGTAATTTTGTTTTTGTTTAATTGTTTAAAATAGCCTTTGTTGCTGTTATTAATAATTAAAACAATTAAATTCCAGATGAGTTATAATTTTTTATCACAGCACAAATATAATCACTAAAAGAATTCAAAATATAACATGAAACATAATAAATGGCCACTAACCAGGGATTGTTTAAAATAAGAGTATTTTTGGTAATATACTAGTAATAATCTATTATTAGAAAACAGTAAAATAGCCTCAGATGTAACCAATAGCAACCTAAAAATTTTAGATCAAGATAAAATGTAAGGTAGAATTGACTAGAATATTTTTTAATCGCATGAGTTTTTAGAGGTAGTCAAAATTTTATTCGGTTTAATAGACTTGCTGTTGTAATTTAGAAGAAAATTGAACTTTAAATAGGTTATTTCAGTACTAGGATTTTTTTTAGGGTATTTTATTGTATGAGTTAAGATCAGATATCATTTTAAAAAAAATACTCTTTGTGTCCGGGTGATCCTTTTTTCTCAAGGTTGCACTGAACCTCTTTTATATAATAAATATTATAAACCATAGGAGATACAGATAAGGCACACAAAAAACCCCAATAAGGAGGAAAAAAGGTCTTTTTCTGTAGTCCTAAACTGCATAAAAAGTTAATATAAATTAATAGAGACTAAGAATAAATAATAAATAGAGTAGCATGAAGAGAATTAGTGAAAAGGTAGACCTAGTGTTGCTCCCCAGAGGTACTGGATGATTCTAGCCTAATTTTATGGTCCAATGACAGAGATAATTGTCTTAAAAAATTATTCATTAACAGAATTAGAAACGTAATATAAAAAAAAAGCTATAAAAAAATAAAATAAATGAGGATTTTACACAGTCTATATTAATCCAAAAAAGTCTCAGAAAAGAATATTTTCTTTTTTTATTATTAAAAAATATAATATTAGAACCCCTCCTATTTCTATCAAAAATAATACTTTTGGAATTCCATCTTTTAAAAAAAATCATTATTTTTAGCCTAGTCAGATGATTTTTTGATTTTTATTAATAATAAAGAGGGCGAAAAGGCAGTGAATAAAGCCCTAATAATTCATTCTCTAGCATCAAATGCCAAAATAAATCAAGATGAAACCGTTTATATAAAGTTAGGAAACAAAAATGTCAATTGGCTAGAAAAAAATGTATATTAAAAAACGAAACATTTAAATACCTTGGAATTATGTACAAGTCCAATGTGATAACAATAAAAGAAAATCAATAAATATTATTAAATAAAATCGTGAAAAAATTAAATGACTATAAAAGTAGGAAAATTTTAATAAAAGGAAAGATATTATCGGATAATACTTTCTTTCTTCTATCTAATTTATGGTTTAGTGTTAATTTAATCTCATTTCACTATAATTTTATAAAAAAAAAAACAACGAAAAAAACCAGCAGATTCGTACTAAACAAAAAAAAGACTAAAATAAAATTAGATATATTTGAACTGGAAAAAAAGAAAGAAAAAAAATGAAGGATTGGGAATTTTTATTGGAATAGTGCCATAGTGTAAACTTATGGTAAAGTCTCTGCGAAGCTATTGGGCCTTTATAGATAGTGCTATTGTGAAAAGGTTTTATAAGAACGCTGCATACTTTTTAATCAATAGAGAATCGCCATGCTTAATTGAGAAACTCTATTCACAGAAGAGAAAATTATATAATTTTCATATTTTTTTTATGAAGATTACATAAGTATATCTATTATGTAACATAAAATTAAGAAGAGAATTATTTTGCTTGCTGTTTGTCGTTGATTTAATGCTAAAATAATTGTAAATAAAATAAAATGGAAAATTTAACCGAATACAATAATTCTTTCACTAAAAATATAAGGCAGGGTGTATAATTTAAGGCTGTTTTTATTAAGACTTTTATAGTTTTATAAGATAAAAAGAGAAATTATAGCAAATAAGCTTTTAATAAGACCTATTCGTTAGATATTTGGTTAGCTATTATAAAATAAAGAGCTTCCAAAAAAAAAGGAATAGAAAAAAATGGAGAAAACTTAATTTCTGCTTTTTCAATCACAAAAGTGGGCCTCATTTAAATACACAAAAAAAAGGAAGAAATTCTTTAGTTATAGAAATCAAAAGTTTCATATGAAACGTTTGAGTCAAAAAAATGGGTTAAGATAATAATTTGGGTAATAATAAAGATTAAGGAATATATTGAGTGAACCTGGTAAACAGATGTTAAATTAACTTATGTCCAACCCAATGTGTACTCAATAATCATCTGACAAAGAGTAAATAAAATAAGTACACTAGTTTATTAAAGTCTATTTTACATAATACATAAATAGTGCACAAAAAGACAAAATTATAACAAACTCGATTTTAGTTTAAGTTTATCCAACTCCTAATTTTTTATTGCTTTAATGTTTTAGCTTTTTTATACGTATACTTTTAATTCCTCTAACTAATAAAACCATTTCTTAGCAAAGTAAATTTCGGATTTTATTATATTAGATACGTTCTTATTTAGCCCGAATATCATACGCGGAAAATAAGTCAGAACTAGAAAAAAACATTGTTAATATCTATTGAAGGGTTTAATATGTGTTACGGATTGTCCCATGAAAAGAAATTTTTTAATTTTGATTGGCGTACTCAAAATTTTAATTCCTTTTTAATTTTCTTTTATATATTATAAAAAAAATTATTTTAAAAATTAAAAATAGAGAGGGGATATCAGGGTCTGGAGAAGAGACAGATTTTTAGCAAAAAAAATATCTAGAAAAAAAATAAAAGTAAAAATAAAAAAATCTTTAAACTATCATAGCATAGTAATTATAATATAGAATGACTACTATTTAAGTATAGTCACGATTTAATAACATGAATACAAAACCAACGATTTAAAATCTATGTATGCAGAGATAAAATACCGCAAGACAAGCCCAATCAAAAAAAATTTAAGTAATGATACAACAAAATTCTCTCAAATTAGAAAAATATGAAGAGTAAATTAGCAATAGAAAGCTCCTTAAACCTATCGAATAGACACAACACAGATCGAAACTTGATTTATTTTTTAGAAAATAAGAAAATATAAAAAGTGAGAAAATGTTCATTAATATTTAGGACAGCTTTAGAACAACGAATAAAATATATTTAAAAAACATAGCTGAAATGAATAAGCTGTCATTTAAAGAAATAAAAATGCCCTGAATAAACAAAAATAACGTTCTACTAGTTATAATTATGTTAAATAAAGAATAAAAATGGCTAAAAGATAGCTTAATATCCAATGCGGGTAATTTAAATGGTGGATGTAAGCTCATTTTGAATACAACTCCGAATATTTCATGTAAATGACTGGGTGTAGTGTTTAAAACCTTTACAAGTTACATATTATATAATAAATCACTTGTTTGGAGGAATTAATAAAGATTTATTTTATATTATTGGTATTCTCCAATAATTTTACCAATAAGCTTGATTTAATGTTTGAAGAATATGAATATGTTAGTTTTATAATTAATAGTGATCACTATTTTAGATTGAGGAATTTATAAAAACTTTAAAGATTTAAAATTTGAGATTTGAATCTGAAGAAATAAAAGATTTATAAATTTATTTTTGGATTATGCTTATCTTTACAGAAAGCTAATTGAATAAAAAAATTGGGCCTTAGAGTGCCATTGTATTAATTACGGATAAAAAAACAACAGTATTAATCAGAGAATAAATTTTATTTAAGCAATTAATACAAAAAAAAATCATAAATAAACAACTTATCAAATAAATTTATGTGGAATTTTATGACCACCCAAAGAATTCTCTTTGGAGTCTAATTCTATACTTTAGATTTTTCTTGTATTGTCTGAAAATCGCCTTTTAAAATTTATCCTTATTGAATATAATAATATCAAACTAAATAAGACAGTTTTATGGCCAAATAATGACTACTTTAACGAATTAAATTTTAATAAGTATATAAAAATTCATGTCGTGAAATTCATCATGAAATCCGAAAAGAATAAAAACCTCCACAAAGCTACAGAGAAACATCATCAAAAGATATGAAAACTTTAAGGAAAAATTGAAACAAGGCTAAACTGAAGAATTTAATATTTCATTTAAAAAATTTACATTTTTTTTCAATTTGCTATTAATAATATCATCGCTTTACTTAATCAAATAAACCTTTTATACCAAAATTTAAACTTTTTATTGTTATATTAAATTTAAACCTAAAATAAATCCAATATCAATACAAGCCCTATGATCATACGATGAAAAGCATAGAATTCGGCCGCAATAGCTAAAACTTCTATATATATTATAAAATTAGAATAAAATCCAATATTATTCACAGTAAATTCAACAATTAAAACCAATTGTTTCGAATAAAGTTAACTTAAAGCTTCAAAATACCAAATGGTGCACTTTCTATTATAAACCAGCCAATAAATAATGGTTTAAAGCTAAATTAGGAAATTTGTTGGCCTAAAAAATACAAGTCAACCAATATTTCAACATAAATAGGACTATATTGACAATTTAATAATTTTAGTACCGATTTTTATCTTCCAATAAGTACATGATTTATACTTAGATTAAAAAATCAAAATCAGTTTAATTCACTCTAAAAAATGCGTTAATAACTTGAAAAAAGCTAAGGACATTTAATTATGATCAATCCTATCAGCGTCAAATATGGAAAAACTGTAAATCAAGAAAAGATAATATACCACATATTTATTTTAGATAAATAAGAGTTAATGAATTCTGAAACTCATTTTCCAGTTCATTCCCAATAATTCTTCTAAAAATAATTATCTGTCAAATAGAATGACAGTAGAAATTATTTTTGATTTTTTAGACACCAAAATAAATTTTCCTAATATTCAAATTTTGTATTGATAGAGATATGATATATATACCGTGCCAAAACTGAAGCTACAGTAGCTAACACAATTTTTCTTGCAAAAAAAATATTCCTTAGATGGAAAAATAACCTAAAAGTAAAAATCACGTGTGATGGAAAAAACGCTAATAAAATAGACTCCTGGGATAAAATTAAAACCAGACGGTTTTAATATTGAACCAGGAGGAAAATTTACCTGTAAAAAATAGTTAATCGCCACTTCATTCACCATCTCTTCTTACTAAAGCTCCTAATTATAACTAGAAAAACTTAATTTATAACTTTTAATTTTGAAAATTTATTTATTATAAAAAATAAAACCTGGAGAGAAAATAATAATAATAATAATAATAATAATAATAATAATAATAATAATAATAAAGAAATACAAAAAATAGATATTAAGCAATGTTCCAAGTTTCCTAGGGAAGGGGGGGGGGTGCGATTTTGAACCAGTTCATAACCTAATGAAGTTTATAAATCTTTTTATACTTCACGCATATTTTTTTTTTAAATTTACACTTTATCGTTTTTACGAACTCCCGTTTGAACTTGAACTTTGCATTCTTCTTTCAATACCATTTCTGAAAAAACTTTAAGCTTTATGTTAAAATAGTTATTTTTTATTTTAATTTTACTTACAGACTTCTTATTTGGTATTCTAAATAATTTACCGAGTTAAAACCCTCCAAAAATATATCAAATTAATTCAAAATTATTAAAAATTAAAGATATACATTTTTAGATAATTAAAAAATCTGATAATATAATTTTTGAGAGACTCGTGTGAGCTTAACTTCCATATTTAGCTATCTCTAACCAATAAATAATCTATGTACCCCCCTCCCCTCAAAAAAAACTCACTGAAGAATTCTATTAAGTATCATGAAATCATAAAAACTGATATCAATCCATTAATAAGCCTGATAAAAATAAATGATCTAATATCAAATAAAAAACCTTGGAAAATTTAAACAAGAATCAAAAGCTCTTTCGCGCATCCAATAATTTTGATACAAAAAAAATTCAACGAGAAAATCTGAATATGATAATTCAGCTAAAATTACAGCTCAGATAAACACTTTAAAAAATCTCGCAAATCGCCTATTTTTTTCGAAAGTAAGTGGTTCTGAGGATAAATTTATATACAGAACTCGCGTAATGACCAAAATTATGGGGTCACCAAGCAATTTTCCAAATATCATGGGTTAAAAAATCGTTACAGCAATTTTATCCTCAGAATTTCCGATAAAATATTCCAGGGCCCGTTCAGAAAAAAAAGTATAATCTTTTAAGGTTTCGTAGTAAAATCTTTTAAACTATTCTCTGGGTCATAACCTAGCTTTAATTATCAGCCTTCATATTGAAATTTCTACTCTACTTAAATGTTGATAAAATATACTACCAATATCAGCTTAAAAACTACTTTTGAAAATAAAGATACGACTGATGATGCAGCTGTATGTCTAAAAGATAAAGGTAAACGTTGTAACTCAATACCTCTTTCGAGAGTGTTTCTACAAGGAAAGTCTGAATTCTAAATCAAAGTATTATCTATTTAAAATAATACACGAGGACTGATTCTAGACTTGGTCTATGAAAAAACAATCTCTATGTGCAAAAAAGAATAACCAAGATTGGATAATTAGCCTTTTTTTGATAATAAAACAGTGAATTACAATAACTTACTCATTCTGAAAAAATTTTCCTTCAAAAATATATATACAAAAATCTTCTAATAATCTCTTCCTTATCTAACGGAATTAAATCTCTTAACAGCTAAAAATAAAAATTAATTCAAGCCTTTATGACCCTAACCACATTCAAAAATTCTTTAAAGCCGAAGAAAAGTTATCTTGAGTATTGATGGTACTTATTCAAACTTATCTAAAAGAAATATTAATTGCGGTGTTTAAAAAAAGGGGTATTGAAGAATAATACAACTGGGAAATAAATTAAACTCATATATCTTATGGAAAAATCAATATTAATTATTCAAAAAATATTTAATACCAACATATTAACTATCTCATTATTTTCTTACCCTTATTATATATTTTGGATTTCTTGATAATCATCTTTCCTCCTAATTAAATTTTTTTCTTAGGCCCAATATTAGTTTGAAGAGAAAAGTGATAATATTTCATTCGCTTAGTTAATTTTTTACTCTGTAAATATCTTATTGTTATATCTTCGAATTGAATAGTAATATAATATCTAATCTTATGATTATTAATTTGAACCCTTCGTATCGATTGTGAAGGGTATATTTAAATTATTTTCTCGTTTGCTGAATATATTTTTTTATGTTATATAGCTTATCAATTTTCAATATAGATTTCACATTCTTAAATTTACTACCAAATATATCGCATTTCAGTATTAAATATCTAATTTTTAGAATTAAAATATGACATATTATTATAACCTAATTTTATTTCGACATCAAATCGAAAATAAATATACTTTTCTTATAAAATTATTATAGTAATAATTTTTAAGACTGGTTTATTTGATAAAATCGATTAAATTTGCTGAATCATACTTAATGTGATATTTAAAGTCTAATTGTAATTATGGCTTTCAAATATAGCAATAAAAATTTTTTTCCTTAGTTCAAATATCTTTGAAATTAATAATTGACGCTAATGGAGGTTTCGATAAATAAACTCAAGATTCTGTATAGTTTTATATCAAAGAGTAATAAATGTGTATATCTTATTTATCATGAAGAATTTTTCTTACTGATACATAACCAGCTTTATTAATTATGGTTTTTAAAATTTCTGAGATTTTTTATTTGAAATTAATACTTTTTTTTATTTTAAGTCAAAAAAAGCAAAATTTATAAAATTTGAGACTAATTTTTTTATGATAAAAACGATATAACAAAGTATATTGAAAAATTATTACTAATCACTCAAATGTTTTATTTCAGAAAAAATTCCACGCCCCTTTTATTATTTAAAATAGCTCCAATTAAAACTCTCATTTGATTTACAATACTATTTTCAAACGAGTTTTGAATAAGAATTTATAAATCGAAGAGCTGATGACTCTCTAATACCTAGGAATTGAAATTGACAGAGGTAAAAATATATACATAAATTCAGAATGTTTTATTCTAGACTTACTAGGTCAAATAGTTGAACAGACTATATTTTTTATACGAAAAATCAAAGCATAAATCTTAAAATATTCCAACTACACTATTTGATGTATCTGATAATTACATAAAAATGATATTATAAAACACATAAATTTTTTGATTAATATCAAATCATGATAAATATAAAATGAATTATATTGTATCCTCAGATAGATTATATTTGTTGATATAGAATTTTTCGGGTCCAAAAATAATACGCTGTAATAAATTGTTAAAAAAGGTTCCCGAATAAAATTTCAAAGATCATGTAATGGAATTGAATCACAGAATGTATAATAGAATCTAATAAAATAACAGATTCTCGCTATTAAGGACCATTTCAAATCTTAATATATTTCGAGTTTCATCTGAATCAGAACAAACTTACCATTTCCATGTTTCCAGAATTGACTCATCTCCCTCTAGATTTCAAGATTAATTTTGTTTAGTTAATGGAATTTAAAATGGAATATGATTAACAAATTATACAGGAGATTGCATTCTATTTTGCAAAACGGTCTGACTATTTTGCAAAGTTTCAAAACAATTTTATAATAAAAATTTTTTCGCGTCTCAATTTTCAAAATTACTTAAGTAATTTCAAAACGATTTTACATTGCGTAATTTCAATTTTGCAAATCTGTCATTCGAAATTGCAAAGCTCTCATTTGAAATTGCAAAGCCGCTCATTTGTGCGTGCAAAAGAAAAATTTGGGGCACTAAAAATCTACTTTAAAAAATTTTTTACAGTGCCATAAAAAATTGTAAATAAAAAAAAAGTTTACAAGTCATAAATCATTTTTTATTTCTCTTTTAATTTCTATAAGTATTTCTCGATAAATCTACCGAACTTGTATCAATTCTAACCTTTTATTATGACTTATTTATACCATTTAACTATTTATACATAGCACTTCATTAAATGAAACTAAAAAAAAAATACGTCAACTAAAGCTAAATAAATCCGATTAATACGAGCCCATTATTGGAACCCGAAATATACGAACTTTTAAATGTACATAAATACACTGTAAGAATTATTCAAATATAATTTAATTTATATAAAATGTATCAATTAAGGGTGTGAAGACTCACTAATCTTTTAATTATAACACTATTGCACTAAAATTCCATTAATGGGAAATCATTAATTTATTTTAAGTTTTATATAAAATCGCAAAGTATTTTTTGCCTTTTATTATTTAATTTTAATAAAATTTTGAAATAAATTAACTATTTAAACGTCGCAGATATTAAATAAAGCATATTAATGCGTATTAGACAAATAAAATAAAAAATATGTATTATTGCTCGATTAATTCTCTTCTTTCAGGTAATATTAAGTATTTGTTCATGTTTCTATAATATCCATTACAATCCTCTCTTGTTA
>LSSN01003254.1:0-12325 GCA_001970855.1 Smittium culicis | reverse complement strand
ATTTTGATTCTTATTTATGAAATCAACCATCAGTATTCAAAAAAAATATAGAAGAAAATTTGTTATGCTGATCACCGATTACTGGGATTTCTTTAGATAAAAAATTTAATATTTTAGTATATACAATAGTTATAGAGTGTTTCTAATAACACCAAGGACACATATTATACTATTTTAGTGAGTAATTATCTCTATAATATATTGGCGAGTATTCAGTATGCTACATTTGTGGGGTTAAATAAATTCGCATCCGATAGATCTTGTCGTATAAGTCTTAAGTTGTATACTATAATCAGTACTTGAAAGCTTATAATAGATATAACTTCTATTTGGGGATTGATTTTAATAAAATTAGGTCACAATCTATCTCAACTTTGTTTAATATTTAATAATGTAAATTTAATAGTAAACTTATTTAGTATTTTATTTATTATAAGTGGAAGATAATTATAATAATAATAATTTTCCTGTTTTTTTTCCTTCCCCGATTCATATTTCTTTCATCAGGGTATTTATAGAAATTATTCTTTGTATGTATCATATTTTATATCATTTATATACTACACGTCACTATTTATTACTTAATAGTAATTAGTGCGGTTAAACGTCATTGGGAATAATTAATTAAAGAATTAAATTAATTACATTCCTATTGACGTGTAATATGTTAATAATTGTTACACGTAATAATTGTATGTATTAAAATAATTTAGTTAAAAAATAATAACAATAATAATATGATTAATATTAGTGAGATCATCCTAAAAACCATGCAGGAAAAAACGGCGATTTTAGTAATATAAAATTTCACGGCATAACATTCCGATATGGTCCAGTGGTTAGGATTCCTCGCTTTCACCGAGGCGGCCGGGGTTCGATTCCCCGTATCGGAGGAATGGCTAATATTTGATGAATACAAATTATTTATAGACAATAATTTTTTTAATTATCTTTGTTTAATTTTTTCAACTAGGAAACCATTTTTGTTTTGATTTCCTTTTAATTAAATATTATTTTTGTATATAATTGTAATAATAAAATTAAACATACCTAATATAAACGATTGGCTGATCACTCTTCAAATAGCAAAAAAAAAAATGAGGAAAAAGCATGATTTAAACGGGTGATCAGCCAATGAATTGATAATTAAAATTTCATTGCATTATCCATGCAACGATTTATAAGAAGATTAAAAGTAAAATATATACTCAATTACAGTTAGTTCAACGAATGAGCCTTTTCATTAGCAATTATTATTGTGCTCAATTAAAAAGGCTGCCTTCTTTTTTTGAAAAACCCCACTATCTATACTCATTTTTTTCGACTGTATGGCTATTATATAGTTTTAAATGTTTTTTTTTTAGGTTTTTCTTGCAGTTATATCCGCTTCTATTTTGACCCTGTGCATTAAATGTTAAATTTGAGCATATTATTACTTCGACCTTTAGCCGAAACTAAAGCTATGTTTATACTGTCAGATTTTTAATTATCTAACAGTTTAAAATTTTAATTCGTGATAAGGTTGAATTTAATTGGTTATTATTTTTCGGTTTTTAGCTCAAAGATATATTTAAAATAACTAATTAGGAGGCTGATTACTTAAAGTAAGATAAATAATAAATATTATAACTAAAAGTTAAAATTTTTTCAGAAATGATATTCAAAAGGGAATATTAAACTCAAGTTCAAAAGTAATTTTTTAAATCAAGATTTTATTATTTTAAATTAGTACTGGATTGGTTCAAAAGTGCCCCCTTTTTCCTAGGAAATTTTTAATATGGTTTATACGTATTTTTTATTTGTCTTATTATAATTATTTTATTGTTATTTTTCTTTATTATTTGAACTAGGCAAACAATCTCATTTTAGGTTAGTTAATTTAACAATTTACTAAATATTTATCTGAAAATACAATTGATAAAAAAGGGATTGATCATTTTTTTTCAAT
This sequence comes from Smittium culicis, assembly GCA_001970855.1. NCBI lineage: Eukaryota > Fungi > Kickxellomycota > Harpellomycetes > Harpellales > Legeriomycetaceae > Smittium > Smittium culicis. The sequence continues at coordinate 10,377 of LSSN01003254.1, read as the reverse complement.
CATATTTTGATTTTTTAATTTTCTAAGTATTTAAGTATAAATTTACGTTATTTATATGATATTGAAATTTCCATTTGGGGGTTTCTGATTTTATTATTTTTTAAACTTTTATTTTTTGTAAATAATAATAAAATTTGAATGCAAATATTAGATTATTATCATACTTGAATTTTTATGTTCTAAATTATATAACCTAAATAAAAGATCCAATGAGTAAAAAATAAGCAATTTTTTTTTATCAAGAATCACTATATTATTCCTCGGTATTCTTTTAACATTCATAAATTGTCATAAAAAACCTAGATTAATTCAAAATTCATTTTTTCAGTTTTTCTTTGATGTAAATATATACCTTTATAATTAGTTATGCGACATCGATATATTAAAAAGAATCTTTTAAAAATATTTTTTGCTTTTTATACGATATTTATTTGAAAATAATAAAGTTATCTTTTGGAACGAGTTAAATTTCGCTTATTTATTTCTTAGAATTTATAAATAAAACAAGTTATTCTTATAATTTCCACAAGAAGTTTTAAAGAAATATAACTATTTCAATTCATATAAATTAATATTTTTTTCTTAATTTTTGTATGGTATAGTAAATTATTTTTAAGCACAATAATTAGCCGTAGGATTATCACTTTAACATTTTGTTTTGTTGAATATCCCAAAAAAAACTTTTTTATCCTGGTACATTAATTACTAGTGAAAAAATTTGAAAAAAATTTCGATTCCTTAATTATCCAATTATATTACAAAATTGTAAAAATTTTCTTTTAAATGATTGAAGATTTAATGAAAGTTTTGAGTTATTAAGTTTATTTGTAATTATATTTTACAATTTTTTATAATAATTGTAAAATTTAACATTGAGTTTATTGTGAGCATTATCATTTTTCTTTGTGTTGGCTTTATAAGCTTTAGAGAAGTTAAATCAATTATTAACTCGTTTAAAATTGTTTAAACCATCTTTGGGCCTTTTTCTGATCTTTTTTATAGCCAAATTTATATATAATATTTTGACCTTAAATTAAATTTATTTTCTAATTTATTTTTCTACTATGATTATTAGTGCTGAATACATGGGATTTCTATCTGAAAGTTTTATTTATTAGAATTTTTAAATACTTAGTTTAAAATTTATATTTCTTTACTATCTAATAGATAAAAAAAAAGTTATTTAGGAATTAAATTTTAGGAATTAAATTTTAGGAATAATTAAAGAACTCTTTAAATCATGCCAATTAATTAACAGTTTAATTAATCAAAAACCAATAGTATTATGTCTTAAAATATTCATACTTTTTTCAGTATCCGTTATATTGATATTTTAATAGCATAAAATATATTAGAAATTTGATTTGCTTTATTTTAAATTTCAATTTTTTTTAAAATATGGAAACATTATATGAAATTAAAATATATAAAGTTCACAGTAAATTTTTTTTTGGTCTTACCTGATACATTCTTCAGTTTAGGATATTTCACTCCACGAAATAATTGCGAATGCCTAATATGATGCAACATAACTAAGCTAAAAAAAATAAATTTTTAAAAAATATTAAAAAATTAGTATTTAAATAATTAAATTTTTTATTTGCGATAGATATAAAAAAATCATAAAAATAAGTTCTTGATATAATAGTTATTATCTAATATATTAACTAGATTTAGTTTTTATTGGTTACAATACTGTGAGTAAAATAAATAAATATATTTAAAATTTAAAACCTACGAGTTTAAGTTTTAATAGTAAATAAAATAAACTTCAAATAATAATTTTCAGTAAAAAATCAGCTATTTTATATCAAATTATTATATAAAGATATTATATAAGGGAATGAATAATTTCATCTCTCTTTTAAATTTTAAAAATACAGATACTAGTATTATTATTTAGTAATTTTACGACAAATTTTACCAATTTTTTTTTTTAAAAACTCAGTAAAACAAGAAACTGTAACCCATTTTCTAAAAAAAAAACTTCTATTTGAAATTTTAGTTTCCGTATGATGCTTTTATGAGAAATTCCTTTAACATAATAAGGTATTTTAGGAATTATAAACTATAACAGGATAAAAAATATAGCGTAAACTCTTAACCAAAGAATAGTGTAATAAAATTGTATTACATCGCCCCTGAATGTTTCAGCGTTATCAGAGGTAAATGAAAAGAAACATATACTTAAAAGTATAACAATTCAGCTTTTTAATCTCAAAACATAACGACAAAAATAAAAACCATAAAAATTCTGTAACTGCAGAATTCTCTTTTCAGAGACCAAATATGCTATTCACAAATATTATGATAGTTACATATAGTTTATAATAACAATGTTATATAAATAAAGATTATAAAACATTTAAAAATGCATGAGTCTATCAAGAAAACTGTACCAAATATTTGATCCTGAAATTGAAACACTTATTGATATTGATAAGCTTAATTAATTGTTGCTTGTAAACTAGAAGAAAAAAATATAAAATAATAAAACTTAATTGAAGGCGCTAAAATAAAACTAAAACCTACATAGGTAGAAATATACAACCGTTCAAAAAATTCATATTGTAAATTTTAAAGCAACCTCTAAAAAAAATTTCTTGAGGATTCAAAATTAATAATTTTCCGCAAGACGCAGTCGCGGTTATTTATCTATATTAGGCACACATTTTGACCAGTTTAAGGTGGGCGAATCCAATAAATTTTCAAATTAGAATTAGAAAACTTAGACTACAGCAAATGAATATGAAAATTATACATGATTACAAGATTTCATTTGTATATCATAAAATCTTGATGGGAGTGTTTAAAAGAAAATATATCGTTGAATTACTAAGAATTGTGTTTTTTTCCGCGCTTAACTTTATACATAATAAAGTAAAAAAAAAATATGTATGTTACAGACTCTGTGTTAGCAAAATTTTTTTCGTTTATTGTATCAAAAACACCAAAAAATAAGTTAAAGATATGAGATTCGGAATTTGAATAAATTTTTTCGTAGCTAAAAATAAAAATTGCGGCCACAGATCAATCTTGGACAAACAATAACTAATTTTGTAATTATAAGAATGAAATTTAAAATAGTACCTTTTACATAGATATGTATCCTGATGAAAAAAAAGAAGATTTAATTCATTGACCTATTGAATTCATGTATTCATATACTTATACATAAACTATACGAATACTAGATATTATTATGGAAAGTTTTAAAATATAAATTCAGAGATCTTTATTTTGGTAATACGCCCAGATTTATATATTTATTAAAAATAATAAACCTTTATTATCACGAGAATTAACTCGAGGAATCAATATCACGGAACGATTATAAAAATTAATGATATTTGAGGATTCTAGAAATCAATTTACACAGAATAAAGAACTGATCAAGAAAAATTTGCAGAATTTAGGACTTAATATAAAGAATTATAAATAATTTAACAAATAACTAAATATATATATTAGATAAGCTTTTGATTGTTTCTAATAGATTCCTGAGATATGTATTGATTGTACATCATTCCAAAATAAAAAACTTTCGGAAGGAAGCCTCAAAAGTATTAGCTGTAATAAATACCACTATAAAAATACTGGTCTCGTTCATGGGAAATCAGCAAGAAATATCAGTAGTACTAATTTATTTAGGATTTATAATGACGATAATAGTAGAGATGGAACAATTATAAACCTAGATTATGGATATTTACCGTGTCACTGACAGAAACTGTAATTCAAAATTAACTCTTCTGTAAACACAAAATAATCTCGTAGAATGGGAATTGATTTCTCACTATGATATTGAAACTTGAAAAAATAAAAGTTAAAAAGAAAAGGTTAAGCGGATACTGATGAATTCGAATTATAATTCTAGAATACGGAGCATCATATAAATATAAATCCGCATTAATTATAATCAGAAAGAAATTATATTATTTGCGCTAAAGAAAAATAAAGTGTTGGGTAAAACGTACCTATTATACTCCGAAAAAATTTCATAAAAAAATAAATTAGAAAATAAGGGATAAAAATGTCTTAGAAACTTTTTGAGATCTCATAAAGACATTTAAAAACTTTTCAAGATAAATTACACATCCTCAGGTGATTATTTAACACCAAATATGAGCCCGAAGGGTACTCCTAGAAGTATCAAAGTGTAAAAGGAATAATAAATAAATAATCATGATTAATATGCTGCTATCACGGTTACATAAAATTTACTCAATTTTGATCTAATCAAGCGAAAGATTATAAGAGACAGAAAAAAAAAACGTTTCCAGAAACGGGATCTATTGAATAGAATTCTAATTTTGCAGCACTATATAATGAAAAAGTACTATAGACTCCAATCTGATATCTAATTGCTCATAAAATAAAGTAGATCAAAAATGAGCTCACATATTAAATCTAGTAGCTCAGTTTTGAAACATTGATAGCTTGTATCCGCAAATATTGAAACTATTTTTAGAGCACCTATTGAAATAAAAAGTCATAGTGGCGGCCTCAGAACTAAATAGCGAAAACTATAAGATACCAAAAAAAATATAATGATAATCAAAGATATAAAGGATCGGATAATGATAACTAAATCGCAAAGAATTGAGAAAGCTGAATCAGCTTATTCTATCTGAATGGCAATCAATAAAAACCTTAGGTATCAAAAAAACTCAACGCAGCAAAAATTTTTAGACAGGAAAATCAGTACTAAAAATCGGTCTACAAACCAAGAAAATTATATGTTTAAATAATTCACAAAAAAATTCACAAGTACCAGTTTGAATTCTAGTAGAGCAGTTAAGTCTGGTATAGCTTTAGGATAGAATACCATGAACTACCAAAAAACATCGCTTTTTTAAATAAAAATTTTAACTTAACAAGCTATGCTGAATATAAAATTATTATCACAAAAAGAATGGTTATCACGAGCTTATGTTTCAATTAAGAGAACAAGAAAAGTCGAATGAATTAGATTTGTATATTTAGAATCATAAAATAAGATTTTTTTTTTATCATTTTTCAGTCTCCTACACGCAATATTATTGAAATAATATAAATTATACAAAATATTTTAAGGACGGAATAATAATTTTATTGTTTTAGTTGCATCAGAGGACATTAAAAATGGTAATAAGTTAAAAAATTGATGATAAATAGACAGCCAAAATATTGGAATACTGTGGAATATACGATTTAAAAAGAATTCAAGTAGAAATTTTCATAAGATATGTGCCTAAAAACACACAAAAAAGATCATTAAAAGACGTGACATTTTTTTATAATTGTTAATAATCTACATTATTATCAAAAAATATTAAATGTTCTCTAAACTTCCAAATTCATAAAATGTGACTAATAAGAGAAGTGTTGATATATAAATCAGGATTTATACAGAAAACATTTTTTCATGAATACTGGTCAATTTAAGACATTTTTTACGCTTATTATAGATTAAATCGTGGCAAATGGTCTAATATTACAAAATAAGAGCTAAATTCGGATAAAATTTTTATTTTAATCAATGAAATATAATATTAATTAATCTTATCTCTAAATTTATCGATTAAAAATAAATTTTCGTAGTGTAAAAATATATTAAAAATACACGAGTTTTATTATTATTCTTAATGGTTTAATTTCAATGAAATTATTTTTATTTAAACATAACCGATAAATGTAATCATATTTTTACTTTTGAAATTATTATTAGCTTATTTATTAAGTGATCTGAGATAAAATATGGCAGCATAATAAAAAATCATTGTAATGAATAGTGTGTGAATTTTACGCTGAATAAAACAATAAAAATCTACAAATTATTTATATAAATTCAAAACCAAAACAAAACAAATAAAACTAATAAAAATAATATATTTTTATTACACAAAAATAATATATTTTTATTACACAAAAATAAATAATGAGATTGATAAATAAGTAAATAAACAAATAAAATAAGTGATTTGCCATTATCGATCAACTGAAAGTAATATTAAATTTTTTTTTTAAAATGTACATATAAAATTATTAGCTTAAATTTAAGTTCAAAAAACGTATTTTAGATAGCTAGTGTTTAAGAAAAGAGAAACTTAAAATAGCAAATTAAAAAAAAAAAATTATACAATTATTCAATTATTTTATCTACTGAAGATTATTTTACAATAAAAAGTAATGCATTATTTGAGATAATAATAAAATATCACAAAAAAATGTATGGTCTGCATTAAAATTTTCATTTTCATTACTTTAAAATATTACTAAATATTTTTTTATAAAAAATCATTAATTTTTAAATCAGTTAATGATATAGTACAATAATTCGCATTTAAAGCTTTATATTAGTTTAAATGTCTTAATAAGTTAAAAATTGAAATGGTGTACGATATAAATCTAAAATTACAAAAAAAGACCTTTTACAACTAATATCGAAAAGTCTATACTTTTTAATTCTGAATTACATAAAGTTCCATACAACTTTTTTTAATATATATTTTAAGCGATATTTTATTTTTATATTCTATACTCAAAGAAAAATATCAATAAAAATCTTCAGTACAAGTATATGAAAAATTATGTTTAATAGCTTATTTTTAACTTGTTAACATAATATCAAAATTTTAAATAAATTCAAAAAATAACCAGTATCCTCTTGAAATAATACTTAATTTATTATATATTAATTTATACTAAATAATATGATTTTACGCGAAAAAAAAATGAAGCTGATTATTGTGATTTTTGATTATATTCCGCAAAAAATATAAAAATAATTTCAGAGGTTAAAAAATATGAGTTTTTTTTAGAGGTGTATACTATATCCTTTATATTTTTAATATTATATAATATATTTTAGTTTAATATTTAACATAATTATAAATAAAGGTCTAGTGCGTGCTATCTCAAATATGTATTTTTTTTAAAAAAATATAATACTTTAATAAATCCACTACAATTTCTTTCAATAAAATAAATATATACTTTTTTTTGTATATATATTATTTATCCTCGTAAAGCTGATTTTTAAATATGTATTTTTATTTATTGAATTTTTTTTAACTTGTGCGGTATAAATACCAGTATTTCTTAAATAAATAGATTAAATAACTATTTGAATTTATAATACTCATAATAATTAAAACAAAATCTAAAATATATCAAAATTTTTTTATATAAAAATAGCTATAAAATAAGTATATAAATTTTATTAATAGTATTAGAGTATATTATGAAAAATATTAATTTTGTAAATAAAATTCGAGTAGTTCAAAGAAAAAAAGCTATAAAATAAGGAAGCTTATAGGAAATATTTTCAAATTTTAGGATTAAAGAGCTTTTTTTTTATTTTAGATTTTAAAGTACATTTTAGCAATTTTTAACTTTAAAGGTGAATTTTTTCAATTTCAAAGGTATGATGTCGTATATTTGCTATTAATATAGTTGATATATATAAATTATATATAAATTTACAATTTAATACATTATGGAATATATATATATTTCCAAAAAGAGATAAAGAATAATTAATATAAAGGTCAATATTTAATAACTTTAATTATTAAATTAGAATTAAAATCTACTGTTTTATTTATATTATTGAAAAGTATTATTATCTAACTGAAAATCGCATAAAATATAATATCTATAATTTTATATATCAGCGAGCATTGAAATTTCCCCAAATGGAAATTTTCATAAGAATAAAAAATATAAGCATAAATTATTGTACATTATTATTAATATCCAAACAAAGAAATTCAATTATTATTTAAAATGTTAATAATTATAATTCAAGTAATTACTATATTCATATCAAAGACAAAAAAATCACTTTAAATGCGATAAAATCTAAATAAGAATTTAATTATCATAACAGTTTTCTCAAAATACAAAAAATGTAACAAATATATCGATAGTTTTTTAAAGAAATAAATGAGATAGTTATAACATTTTTCTAAAAAGTTATGTAATTTCAGCTTATTGTAGTAATTATCAACCTTTAGAAAATACACATTATTTATAAACCTATTTTATATATTTTAATTATTTATGAAATTTTATTATGCCAAATTCTAGGTGTAATAATGTTGCTAGAAGAATGATATTTTCTTTTTAGCTTGAGGTTAGATATATTTTATTGGTAAATGTAGAAATATTTCGAGATACATTTAACGGATTTATACATGATTAGCACTTTAGACCAAAAAAATTATTTCAGTGATAATTGTATTCAGGTACTATCAGCTATGCTAATTTTAAATCTCAATATAAATTATCTATGGGTAATAAATGACACACAATATGAAGAATAACTACACTTTAGCTGTATCATCTATATATTTCTAAATTATAAGCAGTATATCTAATTTTTTAATATAAAGATTCATAGGATCATTTTTTGAATGATAATTGAAGTTCAGATAATTAAAAGCAATCCCGTGTTTAATTTGAATATCGGGTCAAAATGCCTGGAAAGTTTCATTTGATATATTTTCTACAGAATTTGAATGTATAAATATGCAGCATGATTTTTTGACTATGAGTTTTTTCTTTAGGAATTATTTAAGAGACTAAATTTGAAGTTTACAAGAAAAAAAAGACCAATGCTTATTCGTTTATATTTTAATTCCCAATTACCATCGATTATTTACTTTCGAAACAATAATTTTAGTTCATAACAGAGTCTGTTCTTAAATTAACTGATTATCCGTCATTCTTTAATATCTCTATAAATTATGATATATTTATTATAAATGAAAAGATATAATACAATAACTGGTATGCCATCTTTAGTGCTATAGGTAGCTGAATAAATCAAAGGTCAGGAAATTTTGGAAGATGAAATATAATTTGAATTTTCCACTAAAATTTAGATAATGTATTAACTAATTGCAAGTATACATAAAGCGGAGCTAACCATAATTTTTATTTCTTTTAGCGATGTTATGCCTAAAATCAATGTTTAACGATCCCAAGAAAAAAAAACAAACAAATCAAAGGAGTATTATTAGATCAGTTAGACATTCAAGCAGTTGTTATTACTTAAAATCGCTTGAGGTAACGCCGATAAATACATGGCAAATTAAATTTGCAGAAAGTTTCTTTAGCTTAAAAACGAAGTCAAGATGGGTGGCTCCGTAGCAAGCGAAGTTAGTATTTTCATTTCTTGATTTGTTAAGGCTATTAGTTACAAAGTTAAAAATAATACGGAAGTGGCCAATATGTGTGTATTTTCAGAGCTATTAAAAAAAGCATCTGTAGGATTAAACAAAAAAGAGGCATATTTATAAATATATGTAAGGCAGGATCCAAAGTTAAGTAAAATATATGTTAATTGGAATATCAGGAGATATTGAGTGGAATAAGTTAAGGCTAATAGATACAGCGGAATGAAATAAACGAATATAATTGGCAGGTAAAGCCAGCATCGCCACAATTAGGGCTGAATAGAAGTTAGTAAAAATGGACCCGAAAGATTCTAATCTAATTTGTCGGTTTGTTCGGCCGCCAAATAGCTACACGCTCAGAATTCAATAACAGCGGCTATTGGCTCAGTGTACACTTTCGCCGCAAATAAAAGATTAAACGTTAAAAAGAGAATTTAGTAAAGATTCAAATATTGTCAGTATTTAGGCAGTCTTTATATAAAGGTATTTCGAAAATACTCTTGTATCTGAAACACTTTTACTCTAAAAATAACTCTCGTCTATCTAAAATGAAATTCCGCTCGCTTATTTCTCGAAAAAAATCTAATACGCCTTCCGCTGCCGATGTTGCTGATTCGTTCAATGAATTAAAAGGTACTTATAATATCCTCCCATAACTTCTAAAATTTTTATCTCAGTTCTTTAAAGCGATTCTTCCTTGTACAGAATATCCTTTCCCCCATAACACCCTCAACCTTAGCTAAATTTCGTTTCTATGTTTTTTACAGTTGAAAATGAGGATCAATCTTTGCAAACCCCGGAAATAAGCACTGTGCCGCCCCAAGAGAATCAAGACATCGATTCCAATACTACTCAAAAAAGCGCGCCTTTGAATCCTTTCGATGACCACGAAGATCAAATTCCAAATAATTCTTCACTAAAGCAGGCCCCACCCGCAGAATCCTTGCTATCTCGCCAAAATACAACCACTTCTACGAACAGAAATAGCTTTGCACCTTCATTCAGGTCTTCAACAATTCCTAGCTCCACCGGAATCACAAAGTTTAAGACAGCTACAACGCTTAACAGTAAAGGTATAGAGGTTGTAGCAAATGTAGGTACTGGCAACGATAATGATTTGATCATTATGCGTTTGCAAGCTTGGAAACATATCGTAAAAGCACTCTCTGCATTTTTTAGCTCGCAAGCAGAAAACTGCATTTCCCAAGCCAAG
>LSSN01003253.1:0-34039 GCA_001970855.1 Smittium culicis | reverse complement strand
CACCAAAAGAATGTGGAATTTCTATTGAATGTATTGAACATTTTTTCTCTAGTTTTAACTGTTTTCAAGAAAATATAAAAGAAAAAAATAACTAAGGAAAGAAATGAAATATTAAATGATGGAATGTTATTTATTTAGAAGACAATATTAGAATAAAAGCTATTTATAATTAATAGAAAATTCTAATGAATTAATGATAATTTTGAAATTATTACACAAAAAACGGGTCATTTAGATACAATTACCGTTTATAAATGAATTTTGGATACATATTTGAGGACTATTATGTAACTAGAAGTTAAGAGATATTTTAAAAGTGGGTTTTGATTTCAATCTTATAATTTAAATAGACTTAATTACAAAATTACTATGGGAAATAAAATATCAAATTTCTTCAATAAATGGAACAATGAATTTTATGATCCGTTTCCCATTTCAAAACCTGGAAATCGCTATTTTTGTACTTTTTCAGAAGCTTTAATCCGATTCCCATTAACAGTAGCTGTACAGAATGAATCACCTGAATCGGAAATTTAGGGTTTGATAGGATTATTTTTGTTATTCGGATCACCGGAAGATCTGGTCACTAAAAATGGAACCTGTTATACAGCACAGAATTTAAAGGAATATTGTAAGGCTAATAAAATATTTATAAATTTCATAACTTCATACAAACCAGAATGAAATGGTTATTTTGAAACATTAAATAAGGAGAATCGATATTCATAAAAAAAAACTGTTTCTCTATCTGTGAAGATAAGGAATCGAGAGTATCTGATATCATTTATGGATTGAGAGCTAAGATTAGTGATACAACAGGATATTCGCTATATTACTTTTTATTTGTAATTTAACCTAATATCGGAAAAAAAATTTTTGATTTGATAAAAGAAGTTGATTTATTTTACATAAATAGGTATGATTAAAAGGATTAATAGTAAAAAAAAATTCCAAGAGAGAGAAATAGAATCTTTAAAAAATATTTACGCCTTTAACCAAGCAAAGATGTCTGTTCTTAAATTCCAAATTAAGGAAAAGGCAAAATAGGGATAAAAAATTGCCTCGATTTAATGGCCCATTAAAAATATTAACTAGACGAAAATATAACGCGTATACTATGTCTTCAAAAAAAATGGGAGAGGTGGAATAGTTCACCATTCACGAGTATCAAACTCCATATATACTGGTGCACACAACATTAGCTGGGGGAAAGTAAGAAACCGTTGAACGAGTTTCGTTGTCTTATTACTAACCAATGATATTATTTATTATTTTCATTATTGAGAATGAAAATCTGGGATTAACAGTTGTGTTAAAACGAGGAGGCTTATATAATAAATTATTTAGCTTTTGTTTTTTATAAAATGTATCATTGAGCTAAAATATTTTCAAAAAAATTTTCAAAAAAATTTAGATCTTTATTATTTCTATTGTGAAAAATTTATATAACTTATTTTACATACATTTATATACTTAAACCAAAAAAATCTTCAAAATTTGAGTTTTTTTCATCTTTTGGATTATCTCTTTTCATATATATTTTAACTCATCTTAAAATCAAACTAATAACACTTTTACACTTACTCGATATGAAGCTATTCAAAGCACTGTATATTAAATAAATTCTTAATAAATTAATATCAAAATAGCGTAGATAAATGGAGATATCTTAATATTTTAAATATTTAACTAAATTTAGTGCCGAGATTACTTAAATAGCTTGATCTGAGAATTAGGTAACGGAGAATTTGTAAATCACGAAGCTAATTCAAAAAACTATTCAAAATTTACATTATATTTAAATTTCTAATGGATATATTTAAAGTAATAAATTCAGATAAAAAATATATTAAACTATATATAATCCAAATGTAAAATATGCAGTTATTCCTTTCTTAACTAATTTTTTTTTGAATAAATTAAAAAGAATATTAGGTCACAATTAGCATATTTTTTTGCTATGTAACAGAAAAGCTCAAACTATATTAGATAAACTAAATAGGAGTTTAGCCAATATATGCTCAAATCTTATAGGCACAGAAAGTCTCTAGAACTTTATGGAACATTATGGAATACAATAAAAAATCATAGAACATCAAAGATCATGTTGGAATACGATGAAACCTTATGAAATGTTATCCATAGATTATTTTCAGTCGCTTCTAGTACCTTCTAGAACATTTCATAATATTCCGCAAGCTATTAGTTGAAAATCATTAATTCTTTTATAATAATCTTCATTTAGTAATATCATTTAGATTTTTTTTCAAAAGAATAAAAGGATTACCTTTTTCCACCTTTCAGAAAAGTATAAGTGTATTATTTATTTTATAATATTTATCCCACTAAATATATATTATCCCTATAATATTAAATAAATAACACTATCTTAGCCTTAGTTTTCAGTTTCAGTTTCAGTCCAACCTTAGCCCTGTCTTTACTCCTCCCTTCGTACCTAACAAATATCTCTCTAATTATCATTATAGCTACTAAAATAAAAATATTTCAAATATAATTTAAATAAAAAAATGAAATTCCTTTTTCAGCACACAAATTTGCTACTAAAACCAATTAAGTATGAATAAAGATATATAAATACAACTACTTTAAAAATATTTTTTTAAAAATGCTGTTTATTGGATTTTAAGTCAAATTAATAAAGAAAAATTTGATAGTATAAAAATTCTAATAAAATACTTAAATGTAAAATGGTGTCACAACCAAAAATTTTTTCGTGTTACATAATTATTACATAATAAATTTATTATATGCAAAAGGAAGATATAAAGCATCATTTTACGGCTTTCTTTGTAAAATGCAGGATTCTAAACAAAGAGTGCACTTTTTTGCAAATTAATGTTATTGGCTTGATTAATCTTTAATATTAAATATTATTTGAGGGATTTAAAAGGAATTTTGAATTTTCTTATTAGTTATTTTCAATTTGCTAGAAGAAGAAATGATTTTGCTCATTGGCCATTAATCATTTATTCGATTTTATAAACTGTAACACTTTACAATATATATGAATTCTTCATAAAGAATCTCCAAAATAATTATTTTTAATCACTCTTTTTCGATAAAAATAGTTAGTAAATTAGTTTGTATGTCTAATGAAGTGTTAAATACGGCATTTTAAACAAAAAAATTCAAATTTAATTTCTTTTTTCAAAGAGTTCTTTTTATATCCTGCTCGAAAAGCAGTTATTCTTTAGTTTTATTACTTCATATTTTAATAAAAAATTAATTTTTTAAAATCGAAAAATGAATTATGTAATAGAATCATTGAAATAATGTTGATAATAAATAAAGTCGGAAGAAGACTATACTTCATATCTTTAGCTTTATTTTTAGATCATAAAAATTAAAAACTTTGAATTTATTCGCTAATAAATGCTTTAAATTATTTTAATTAGAATTAGAATTTATAAAAGCACAAATACTAATTCTAATTCAATTCAATTTTTTTCAAAGCTTCCACGAAAACTCATCGTCAAATTTAAAATTTTTATTAATCTAAATTAATTAACTTATAGCAATTATAAAAATTTTAATTATTATTATAATCATATTTTCTGAACGTCAATAATATACATCGCATTGATCAATAGCTATATTAGGTAGTTAAATAGTATTATTCAATTAAAAAATCTACCGTCTATTATCTATAATCTACTATTAATTGTCTTAAATATATCTGAAATACATGTTACAAAAAAAATTGAGATTAGTAGAATATAAAAAAATTGCATGCAAGTTTAATTATTATTTTTTTAACTACCTATAAATTATTTTGTTTGAAAAACAAATTTCTTTTGTGATATTCATGTTTTCAATTTATGAACTTAGTTAAATTATTAAAATCGCTGCATAATAAAATGATTTTAATGAATAAAAACTAATTTATTTGTGTCAATTATATTTAGAATTTAATTAGACCTAAAATAACTAAAAAATACAAAAAAATTCCCTGAAATGTACTAAATTATAAATATTGCTTCTCGAAAATATAATGTTTAATCAATATTTAGATTTATCAGATTTTAAATTATCTTGTAAAAAACTTATGAATTAATAACTTATTGTCAATAAAGCTTTCTCTTAAAAATGTCGATTAACTTTAGTTTTTGAGTGATTATCAAAATTTTCGCATTTATAAATCAAAAATAAAATGGAATTAGAAATGATAAAATCGCTATAAAAAAATCAATTTTGATATTTAATAATAAAATAACCTCTTACCTACAGAGCTTGATGATCATATATATTTCGCTGAAAAAATAGCACGAGTAAAACCTTACTGAATAGATCTAATAAACTCTCTTTGACATAAACTAATAAAGAATCTGTTAAATAAGAATTCGAGCTTTTATAAGAACAATTTTTATTAAAACAATACTCGGAATTCAAATAATAATTGTTTATATTTTATGAATAGACTATAGTTATTTTATCATTATAGTAAAATCTACAAAAATATCATTTAAAATTAGATTTTGAAATAATTATCTCTAAATCATTAGAATTTAATTTATAATTTGCTAAAATTAGAATTTAAACAATAATAAGATAGTTTAAAACGATTAATCATATAATTTTGATGATTTATTATAATATGAAATCAATTAAGAATTATTTTATTCATTAATAATAAAAAATATTAACTTTAATAATATTAATTAATTTAATTACAAAATCATACTAAATATTATATAAATGATATCATTTTATTGTATTAATAAACTTATTTTCAATAATGTACACATTTATATTTTTAAGAGTATATCAATAAATTATTTATTAAAAGAATTTGTATGATTATATATTATAATTTATTATATAAATGAAGTTCTATGAATTTTTTAGAAAAAAATATATAAAATACAATTTAATGTGCAAAAAAAATAATCAACTCAACAATTATAAATATAATTTGAGTAAAATTTTAATTAATAAATTGAATCCAAGATTCATGCCAGATTTATATATGTGCATAATTAAATTTAAAAAGTTTTAGTTCAAGTAAATATTAAAACTTAAAATATATAGAATCTCATTTGAACAGATAAATGTATAAATTGAAATATATAGGATTACAAGAATCTAGTTAATAAAGAATCTATAGTGTTATAGAGAATTAAAATATTCTATTTCTCAAGTATATGAAAACTAGAGTAAATATTATATCGAATAGAAATCAAAACAAAGCATAAGGCTTAATTAATTATTATGATTTATACAACTAATAATATTTATGTATAAATAAATTATCAAGATCAAAAATGATTATAAATCGAAAAAGAGTGATTAAGATCACAGATCTGTGCCGGTTTCGATCTGAGAATGCGTCTCGAATGATATTAATTCATCACCGTCATCTGTGCCAGAATCCATTTCGACCTCCGACTGGGAGAAATTATTTTTTATATACTCCTCATGGAATATAATATACTGCTCTTCAGCGATTTCGCCAATCCGTGCTTTTTGTGCCATTCTCTCAAGCTCAGTTGGCGAGCTGTAACCATCCGAGTCGCTTGATCTCAGGGAGCTGGAAAAATTTATAAATTTTTTGCTCGCTTTAAATTTAGGCGTTTCATCATCGCTTGAAATTATTTTTTTGCTTTTATTTTCAGATTTTTTGAGTATTTCTGTGCTCAAATGTTCTGATTTGGTGTTATTTTCTTCATAATTAGGGACAATTTTTTTCGGTTTCTCAGTATGAACCATAGTAACCGAGTAAGATGGACGTCTTTTTAGTCGAACCGTACCTCTACGTCGTACGAACGGTGAGATATTATCTGATTCTATAGTTTCAGTCACCGTAGATTCAGCATCTGATGACTCAATGACCTTATCTTCAGCTTTTTTCTCTGATGAATTTGCTTTAGTTGTTATATTTTCCTCTGAAGTTGTTATTTTTTAGCTCGATTTATTTTTTCTGCTTAACAGTATCTCACAGCCAGATTTACAGTGGCCCTCTTGCTTGCAGTAGCTGCAAGCTTCCTTAAATATTCTATAGAAGATGATGATTCTTCCATACTCATAGTCAAGGAAGCTTGGAATAATTGTCTCAGCGGTTTTTTCCTTTATAAAATTTTAACTCCATAGGGGAGGAATTCGGTGAGCCCTTTTCTGCACAGGGCGCTGATATCAATGATTTCTGATATCGGTTCAAGTGTGTCCTTGATTAAATTCAGTAGAGTGAGTATATTAAAATCTCCAAGGTTTGGGATGTTGACGACAGTGATGTCGTCCTCTAATTTTTCGGTCTGATACATTTCAATTTTCTTGAGATTGTGCGAGAAAGTTTTTTGCATGACATTTAGTGCATCTTCAATTTTGCTAAATATAAAGTATGTTAGTCTAGCCCGATGGTAATCTTTTCTAATGTAGATGTAACCATCTATATCGTGTGCGAGTTTATAGAGCGCGTTCATATGGTCTCCTTGAAACTGCGCCCAGGGAATTCCAATTTTACGATCTGAGCCATTTTGGCACAGTCGTTTTAGGCTAGTTTGTTTCCCTCCATATAGCAGATGTTTGATTGAAACATCTCTATACTGGCTCATATCAATTTTTTGATCGTATCTGAAAATAGATTTGATCTTTTTTGGTTCATTTTTTTTTATAATGATGGGCTTGGGGGTTCCGTGAGGGAGATTTCCCTTCAAGACATCGCTAAACGTGTTTCTAGCACGTTTAATAGGCTTTTCGTTGGCTATAGTGGTAGGTAAAGTTTTTTTTTTATTGTTCTTTTGTTTTTTTTGTATTTTTTTTGTGTGGGCTTATTTATGTATAGCAAATTAGTCGAAATAACCAAATTCTTTAAATTCGGCGATTTGCGTACTTTTTTTTTCGAATTTTCTAATTAAAACCATACACCAAACTATTGGCACTTACAATTTAATTACAATAGTTAAACTTTGTCTACAGAGACCAAACTTGTACCAAAATGTATCTCTTGGCAGGGTCAACAAAGTTGTATTAATAAGTTAAAGTCGATAAACTACGCGTTCGATGGTTATAGTCAATTTTATTTAGTAAGGGCGTAAAAAGAAGTGAATAGTAGATAAGAAATAAAATTTATTGATTCTCTAATCCTATTTGCTCGCCCAAGAAAAACTTTTCTAAGAGAGAGAGAGGACGATTTTCATGTTCGAAATGCACTGGGCGGTCTGGAATGTGCCTATACGCATTTTTACAGTGTTCTGAAGGCCCAGCTTCAGGTCCGGATACATTGCTTGAAGGTCAATCCAGTTGTCTTTTTTGCCGATTTTCCGGTCCACCGTCCACTGGTGGATGGCAGGTCGGTTATTTCGTCGTTTCCGATCGAGCGTTTGACGGTTATAGTCAATTTTACTTAGTAAGGGCGTAAAAAAAAAAGTGAATAGTAGATAAGAAAAAAATTTTATAGATTCGCTAATCCTATTGGCTCACCCAGAAAATTTTTTATTGAGAGGGTAGAATTTGAGTCATTTATTAGTGAACTATTGTTGATATATGCTAAAAAACTTGAGATTTTTGGTTATTGTAGAGGTCCCGCTGAGATGAAAAATTCTCATAAATAATTATCTTTGGATAAATAGTGTATTATTACAACCTGGATATAAACTGAGCTTAATAATAATATGGAAATTTTTTATTGTTATCAAAAAAATAGGTTTTATTATATAACAAGTTCTATTTTTAATAATTCTAGAAATTATTTAAATTTATATCCAAGCATTCATAAATGAATAAAGGATAAATATTCTGGTATTAAGTTGATATATTGAATGATTATAATAAAATTAATTAAAACTAACAAGAAAGACTAAAATGTGTTACTGCGGTAAGGTATTGAGGTGGAAAAAAGAAAAAGTTATACAAATTGTTGGTTATCGTCAAACTTTGATTTAAGGAATCTGCTCATTTTGACGGATGATTTGTAAAGTAAATAGAAGTATACTAAACTTAATATTGTTACTATAATAATCGCAATGAGAGATAAAACACTTAAAACTTCGTTCTTATAAAAATATGTAACATATAGTAAAATCGAAAAAACAAACGAGAGGATGTTCAGAATGAAATAAATTTTAAATCTAGATTCGAAGCTAGAGAATACTTGGGTTGTGGTGATGCTCATTTTTTCAAAAGTTGTAGTTTTAATGATGTGGTCGATATTATTTCGCTTGAGAAAGTAACTTGGTGGCGATACTGAAATAAATATTAATTTTATTGAATAGATTTAATATGAGTGAGGTTATAGTACTAAAATAACAGATAATTCTTTGATGAGTTTGAATGATTGCGAGCTAAACTATAGAGCAGAAGTAATTAACTATTTTTGTGAGAAAATTAGAGCCTTTTTATATGATAATTTTTCGAGAAAGGTATTCGCCAAGGATTAAGTATTAATCTTTGATATAAAGATTTTTTGAACTGATTTTATCAAATGGATAACTGACTCTGATTTATTTTATTCATTTAATTGAATAATGGAAATTAATGTTATTATTTTATCGACAGCAGTGAATGAGGTAATAATTTAAATTTAGAATTTTTTATTATTTTAGAATAGACAAGAGTTACGATAAATTGTAAACTATATAAGGCTAATGACAGTAATTCGCTAAATAATTTTCGGCCTATCAGTCATATAAATAATTGATTTATTGGGTTTCTGGTAAAGTTTAAATAAATATCTCGTTTATAGTTATTGCATAATAAACTAAATTTTGGATGAGTTTCAGAATTTTAATGTTTTTATAGAATATAATTGGGTACATTTGCTAATAAAAATATGCAGTCTGTAAAGATGGTAAAAATTAAGTATGATTTTATGCTGAAAGGAGAATTGGAAATAAAAAAAGCATAAATAACTCAGCAATTATTGTTAATTAAAAGATTGATTGATCAGAAATTACATATACGTTATTAACTAGATGAGGAGTAAGTATGTCATTGATTATCAATTATGATGAATATGATTCTTCATAAAAATACTATGACTGTATGATTTCCAATTATTTTATGCGACTTTTAATTTTATCAATATTTTTGCTCTGGATTTTTTGATAAGTCTGGAATAATATAGATAGAATTAACTATCAGCTGATGAGTTTTTTTTAGAGATAAACAATGTTTTACCGTCCGTAAAAAAAGCAATTAAACTTACGGTCAAAATGGAGCGCTTTCATAATTTGATATTGCAGGTTCATGATGGAAATAAATTCAGTATTTCTACGAATATACATTTCGAGTCTGAGCTCAGTAATACTACTGGCTTACTTGCGTAGATTATTATATAATAATTTCTAGCCAAGGACTGGTAGTATGTGAATAAAAACGGATCATTAAATTATTTAATGTAAAAATTTCCGTTCCTCTGACAAAAAGAAACTATTATCTGACTGTATAGATAAACTTGGGATTATATTCAAGAGCGGGACGTTTTCTATTAAATCTTCCCTTGGTTTCAAATTTTATTTAGTCTTTAAACTCAATTAGTATTTATTATTAAATAAATTCAATATCTTAATCAATAGCTTCTCCTAATCATTCTTAACATTTAAAACTCCAAGGAAAAAAAGCACCTCTCGCTTTAAACCTTTCCCGTTCAACACACTTCAATAAAACCAAATTATTGATATGTTTATGATTTAAAAGCAAGTTTATTATTTGCTGTTATTATTCATGAAACCAATAAGTCTTATGAACTCGGAAATAAAGCACAATAATCGTATATAATAATCTATATTAGGTGGATCAAAAATAGTTTAGCGCCCGTGAAAGGGTTAAGAATCTCTCATATGGGAAATTCTTTGGGGAAGCGGAGCTTCTTTCTAAGAAATTCTATTTGCCTACTTTAATTAAGTAAAGTTATTGGTTGTATCAGATAAACCATTCGAGGATAATTCCATCAAGATTTAAAAATGTATTTAATGACGCAAAGTAGTAAAGATATAATAGGAAAAGTTCCGTTCCTCGAAATAATCTCAAGTATATAAAATATTATATGTGAGATTCTTTATGAAAGAGTCGTTTATAGAGTAAAGTGTTACGGTTTATTAAATTGCACCAATGATTAATGGCCAATGTGCAAATTCGATTCTTGCTTTTAGCAAATAATTGTTGAAATTAATAAATAAGAAAAATCGAAGTATCTTTTCAATTCCGCCAATAATATTTGTACCCAATAAATAGTCAAGTAAATAAAATTAAACTGCAAAGTGCTCCATTCGCACAGAATCTTCAATATATTGCTCTATTGCTTAGGGGCCGGAAATTTATAGATGAAAGCCTTAGTTTTCCATACCTATAATTACATTAAACTACTGGAAACTAAAGTCAGAAAAATACATAATAAGCGAGATTAAATGTAATATCAGAAATGCGCTGCAGATGAAATTTCAGGGATAATAAGATCCTGATCTGATAATAATAAATTCCATTCGGCTCTTAATATTCCAGTAAAACAATTTGTCTATATGATATCAACAGTTTATTTAGCGAGATTAAATATTCTATCGATTGCTTTGGCTGTAAGAGTATAGGCGTGGAATGCGTACTGGTATAGAATAAAATATAGCTGAGAAATTTCGGATGCTCAAAACGGCATATTTATTGGTCTTTTCTTATATACAATTTACAAGATACCGAATGTCAAGGAGCTGGCTTTATAGAATATGCGTGAGCTATAATCCTTTTCTAGTAATATATGTTGTTTTCCACTTTGATCCGTAAATTTAATTTGATGCTACCTGCATTGTAGTTTATAGCCATTTTTACGCCCAGCGCTAGTTAAAAATGCGAATTAACCCTTTCACGGGCGGTAGACTTTTTTAAAACAGCGTTGGACGGGAAAGGGTTAACTAATTCGTATGTGTTATAAAAGTAATTTGCTACTTGCTGCTATTAAAAAGCTAGCCAATGCATTTATGGATCTTGGGATTAATACATTTTTATTCAACACAGTTGGTTAGATTTAGTAGAACAAAAACAGTGCCTAGTGGGAAATGGGTTATAGTGGAATATTATAGTTGGAAAAGTGCAACGTTAATAATAGCCCTTTATATTCATGACTTCAGCTGGGGCAGTTTTGGTCAAACATGCTAATTTAAATGAATTAGAATAACCTTTTGTTATTCATTTCAGGGGCGGATGGCTATTTTTAAACAGCCAAAACTATCCAACCAATCGAATATATTAATTATTATATAAGAAAAATATAAGTTATTGGCTAAATAATTATTATATCCAATAACAAAAGATTTTTATTTTTATTTTCCAATTATAGTTTTTATGAAAGCTGAATATTGTTGGCCCCGGATAGATTTAAATAAATAATTGAGCGATTCTGGTCATGATTCTTTTTCCAATGGTGTTATAATTTAATACTAATTATATTAGTTATTAACCCTTTCTGGATCCAACACCCTTAATCTATAAATAAATTAATAATTGGATAGACAATTTATAAATTATTTTTATTGGGTGAATAATTGTTAATAGCAAATAAATTGTTATAATACAAATATAGTTTATCAGTTTGTCATTTGGTTGGATTTTTATGATAGTTCAAAAAAAGTTAACCATCCCTGAAAGGGTAGTTGATAGGGCCATTGATAATTGGAATAAAACAGCAAAATGGAATTTTAAAGCTACCAATTATATAAGAATATTAAATGATTATAGGATTTCGATCATTGAATTAACATATCGCACACTAATTATACCAATTATTGTGAGAAAGATCAGCAGATCAGTAGAGTCATTGGCTTTTATTAAAATAAAGCTGTAATATAAACAAATTTAACCAATAATTCAAACTAATTTATTTTGATAATAATATTAATAATATCTATTACTTCTATGATCCATTGGATATATCCGCCTAGCTTTTCTCTCGTGATCGGAATTATTGGATGAAGATGATCTAGCCAAAAGCAAGATTAAATGAGTCCAATAGTTAATGTATTAATTTTATGTAATGAGAATTTGACGAATTAGAGGACAGCGCTTGAAGTTTTAAATTGTGGAGAAATTAAATAGTAGTAATATTTCGCGCTATGAAATATCAAAAATCGATAAACAAAATACAAAAACCAAATACCAAAAATCAAAAAAGAAATACGTTGATATTATATTTTAGATATACATGAAATTATAATCTCTGATTCTTACACCAGTTGAAAATCCATTTAACTTTGAATATTTATCAGCTCTTTTTTAAGCCTCAGCTACCATTCAATTCTTATTCATAACACCCAACCACCATTATCAGATAAATTCAAGTATTATTTATGAAATTTGCCTTTCGATTACTCGGTCAACTCTCGAAACACAGCAAAGAATTTATTTACTAATCTTGCGATCCAATGCCTTAAACTCGGACTTTCAACTTCAAATTAACCTCCTTTTGTTTTTAAATCAGCTTCTAATTTTGATTAATTTCTGTAACTCTTTTGTAAAGCCTAGTCTAAATTATATATTGCAATTCTTCTCTATTACTACTATTACGATTCGTTAATCGAATGTCAGAAAAGTCTACTCCTTTTTGGCTTTTCTCAAAGATTGGTGCCTTCTTTGAAAACGCTAAAAAGTCTGCTCTCAGAGACTCAATAGTTGTACACAATACTGTGGCCCCTGATGAAACCCCCGAATTCGAAATAGGAAAAGTAATCCATTTTCTTTATTATCCTTTTTATACATACACACCTTTGAATCATATCACTTACATCATCCTATATTTACTTAGAGAACCAATCCTTTCCCGTTAACAAATAAACTACTAAAAAAGCCTAAAATCGATAGAATTCCTTCAAAATCAAATAAAAGCACTCCAAATTTAAAATCTGAATCTATTTTCAGCTCCCCTAAAAATATTCCTGCAAAAAATGATATTAAAGATTTTGGTATTTTTTACTTGAATTTATTCTTCCGCCTTTTACACAAAATTAAAAAAATTTTATTTTATACTAAACTTTTTTTCTCATTTTATTTTTTTAAAAGAACTAGCTGGCTTATTCAAAGAACCCAAACGAAACAAATACGCTCTCCCTAATAAAAATTCATCCTCTCTTGAATCTTCAACAATGTTCGAGTTCCCTTCCACAACCTCTGTAACTAGTGATAGTACAAGCCCATTTGATAATTTTACTCCCTCCAAGATCAAAACCCCTATATTATCCGATAATAGCAGTGGTGTCGACTCAAACTCCACAAACAGCTCGTATAAAAATTTCCATAAAAGAAGTTCATTAATAACAAAGAGAAACAGGCGTTCGATTAGAAATAAAATCTTAAACAAAAGTTGGAACCCCGAACAACGAGCTATCGGTTCCTCTCGCCTACTAGTCTCTGAAAGAAGAAAAATTAAATCCATAGAAAAAGAATTAAGTGACTTGCGAAAATTAGTAACATCCTCCCACCTCCCAACCAACACTTGTTTTATCACTACTCTTATATACTTCTCATATTTATAACAACTAACTTTTTATTTTTTAGGTTTCATCTTTAGTACCTAATGCCCTCAACACCAATCCAGATATAAACAACTTACCAAGACTACCGAATTATAATGGTCCAAATTTATACTATTCGCAATCTCACCCAAATTTTAACTCTAGCATGTATAGTGGAATTTCTAGATCAAATTCGTTTGAATACTCGAACCACCAATCTCAAAATAACATTCATACCCATGATTATTCACAACAGTTTGATTGTCCTTCTTCATTTGCACCACCACCACCGCCCCCTCCTCCACCTCCTCCACCTCCTCCTCCTCCCCCACCTCCACACAATTTAATAAACAACTCAAGTTCTGCCACTTTAAATAACCATGTAAATTACGACTCTCAATTAGCTGAACTCAAATCTCATATCGAAACTAACTTTTCTAATGGCTCATTAAATAAACCTATCCAAATTAAGCCAAGCGGGCCTGAGCGACTCGCACCCAAAGTATCAGCTGAAATGCTTATAAACATAAAGTCTAACTTAAGGTCTGTTAATGATAGTTCACGAAAAAGAAAATCGTCTAATGCTGATATAAGCGACAATGGAAGCAGATTACCTTTAAAGAAAATAGTGAAGAAAAATCCTATTATGACCCAACTCCTACATGAAATGCATAACCATAAACTAAAACCGATTAACAAAAACTTGGATTTATAAAAGAAATATTTTCCTATTTAATTCTTTTGATTTGCTCCATTTTTATATAAAAAAAGCATATTATCAAAACAAAAAAAGAAAAATGGAATGACAATTCATTTTATTTCATCATATTATACTTTACTTGATTTACCTTTTACCCTTTAATTTTATATTTATAATAGTAAAAGTATATATATTTTTAAATACGTAATAAAACCACACTTTTTAAAACCATAATATTTTTATTATTTAAACTACAAAAAAAAAAAAGTTAAAAAAAATAATTATTATAGCCTCAAACGTTAGTAAAAAAAATTAATTAGATATCCATTAATTTTATCTTTTAACAATAATGTAAAAAAAAAGTATGAATTAACTCCAATACATTTTCTGTATTATTGTTCTCTAATTTGGTATAAATTAATTTATCCCTTTTATAGCATTTAATAAATAAAAATTACATACAATTAATTTTTTTTAATTGATATAACTCTTGTATTTTCTGATTTACATTATCGGTTTGTTTTTTAACGAAATGAGGTAAAGACCATTGTTTGCAAAAATAGTTAGAAAAAACACTATCTTATTTTTATTTTTTTTACTAATCATTTATTGAAATTCTCGACTTTTAACTGATAAAAATTATAAAAAAAAAATAGTTCTATAAAGAGAAAACGAAACACGACAATAGCGATAAAGGTTGGTTAAATAATGTAATAAGTCTATTTAAAATTTTGATTAAGGATACAAACATCTATAATTAAGAGCGTATGCATAATTCGGCAGGAGGAAAAGTACGAAGATGAAGTACGCGAAGATGAGGTAGAGAGGTCAGATGATGTGGTTTACAATCTGCTTGAGATGGAGAAGCCGTTCAAAAGACGGAGCAAGTTCAAGGGCGGAAAGCGTATTAAGAGCCAGAAGCAGCTCATATCGGCGGAGAAGAACAAAAACTACCCAGTTGATTTCCCGACATGTAAGTCGTAGTTCATTAAAGTCGATTATTGTAGATGGGAGGAGGGCCGCTTATTAAAAAAAAAAAAAAAAACTTATTTTCAAGAAATTGTCTGAATTCTTTATTAATTCATTTGTTTTATTTTTTGTTGTTTTTTTTTTAAAGTTTGGTCGATCAACGAACCGCCATCGATCCGACCGACAAAGAACTATTGTGATATAACAGGACTTGAGGTAAAAAAAAATAAAATAAAAACAATAATGGACTCCAAATATTTACGATAACTGAAAAAAAAAAAAAAATTAAAGTTTATATTGTTTGATTTTCATATAAATTAGCTATATATGTTGCTTTATTTAAACTAAATAAATATAAATAGTCTAGGTACAAAGATTCAAAGACGAATTTGAAGTACCATAATGCAGAAGTGTACCAAGTTATCAAGAACTTGCCGCCGGGAGCCGAACAGTCTTTCCTGATGCTTCGCAATGCGGGCGTTATCCTTCGATAGTATTCTTGTTTTTTTTTTTTATATATACTACTTGCGGGTACGATATTTGTCGAATGCTTTTATTACGCAGAGGTTTATTCTTCTAACAACTTGCCGTCCCTCTCCAACACACTATTACTGACTTTTGGGTGCGAGGTTTTTTTTTTGATGTTATGTGAAGAGTATGGCACAATCTCGATAAATTTTTTTTTAATATTGTATTAGTTTTATAATATATATAATCCTGATTAAATTGGTGGTTTATTTAAATTGCTTTAAAGATAAGTATAAAGTATTACATTAATCCAAATATTTTTGATTGAATTTAATCATTCAAACTGTTGATTTTTTCAAAGATACATTTCAATTTGTATGTTTGTCTGTTATATAAAGTTTCAATTGAAAAACATGGATTATTTGCAGCTGTTAGCAGATTTATCATAAAAAATAATAGGACGTTTCCTTTTTGATAAAGATTTTAATTAAAAGAATACAACGATTTGTTGTAGTATTCAAAAGAATAAGGGCACAACTATATATTTATCAAAACTCAAAAACATTTAATAATAGATGAGTCATGCGAAAGTTTTAACTAGTTTGGTACTTAAAGTAGCTGAATGGATAATCAACTGTATTGTCACAATATATATCAAGCGTGCATAGATCTAGATAAAAGCATAAATTAGTTTGATAATTGAATTTGCACCAACTTTATACGAGTCATGGTAACTTGTCTAACCGATTTGCGGTTTTTGAGTAACGAGAAATTGCTTAAGGATCGCCGAAAAAAAATACGAAGAAGAGCTAGAAATATTGTATAGTTAGGAATGTAAATATATGAACTATACCTAACGAATTTTTTTTTTTTTTAATCTAAACTGTACCAATTCTGAAGTATTAATGGGTTTGGTATCGTTTGAGTAAACCGAATTCAAAAGTCAACTAAATGGGTTATGAAGGCACGAGTAAGTGGTTTTATCAGCAGAAAAAACTAAGAGCTAGGATTCGCATTGCCAACATCTGGATCTTCAAGTAAGATAATTATATACATTATAAAGTGATAGTTTTGAGAGTAAAGAAGAATTTAAAGATTATTTTTCATAGCAGAAACTAAAAATTTAAAATAAGAGATTTCTATTTAAGCGAAATTTGAACTTTAATTTAATTTGGTAAAAACTGATTTATTTGGCTGTGATTTATAATATAAACTGAATGATTTATCAGATTTTAGTCTTAAAGATCAGAGACTAAATATATATTTTTTATTTAAATGTTATCAGTTTTTTGCTTTGAAAACTGATTCTCACTTCGATCCATAAATACATTTGAATAAGTAAAGAATCCTACCATTAATAAAAATGTTCAAAATCAGCCAAAAAGTCCTTGGTTTATCCTTACGCTCTCGATCAAACAGCTTTCGTTTCTGCAAACTGCCTAGTAGCCATGCCACAACTGCTCTTAAAAATTATGCTGCCAATTCTTGTGCAAACTACTCGTCGTTCAGCGAGCCTGATCAAAGCAGCACTTACTTGGTCTTTGACCGCAAAATTAAAAAGCTGCAAAAAGACCGCGCTGCAAGAAACGTCGATACCAGCAGGCAAGTCGATTACCTCAAGGACGAAGTCGCTAACAGAATCGTCGATAGATTACTAGTAAAATAGCCTTTACCTATTCTCACACTATACTTTCCTACCCACTCTAAATTACATTTTCTTAATATTTTATTCTAGTTTTTTTTTTTTAACTTGAATCAGTAATTTTTTTTTTTTATAGGACATTAAAAGAAGATTCACTACTGTTGTTGAAGTTGGCTCTGGATGCGGTCATATCGCCAAAGCTATTGATTCCGATATAGCTGATAAATTGATCATGTGTGAAAATAGCGGTATGTCTCCTTAACCATACAAATCTTTTTCTATATTTATTGAGATGGTATCAAATCCAATTGAGCTTAGCCATTAATACTTCACTTTTGAATGTAAACACCTAACTTTATCTTGTTATGTTATAGAGTACATGTTAAATAGAGATCTAGATGTGAAATACAACAGTAACCCCTTCCACTTTACTATATTTTATTTCGATTTCCTTATGCGCTTGATGATTTTTCCTTTGCTTTCATTGATCTAAATTATATTTTACCTTCAAATTTTATGCAACCTCCTTCCCCCCATCCCACTCACAATTAAACAATAGTTGATGTGGAGAGGCGGCAAATGGACGAAGAAATCCCCGATTTTGAACACAACTCGTGCGAAGCCATTGTCAGCAACTTGTCTCTACACTGGGTAAACGACCTCGTTGGTTCATTGATCAAAATCAGACAAGCCCTTATCCCAGACGGCGTTTTTATCGCTTCGCTGTTTGGCGGCGATACTCTCTTTGAACTCCGCACCTCTCTCCAGCTCGCTGAGCAAGAACGTCTCGGTGGAATATCGCCTCACATATCACCAATGGTTGATCCGCGCGATATGGGCGGCTTGCTCTCCAGAGCTGGCCTCAACATCCCTACCGTCGACGTCGACAAAATAGTCGTTAACTACCCCTCCATGTTCCACTTGATGGCTGACCTAAACTATATGGGCGAAAACAACGCTGTCGTCAAACGCCCCTCTACCATTAAAAGAAGCACCCTCTATGCCGCTAACTCCATCTACAAAGGTACCCTCCACCACTTTCTTTACTTTTTTTTTACTTCTTTACTCTGTTCATATACTTTTACCTCTCATACTTTTTTTCAAAGTTAATATAATCTTAATTCTATCATCTTATGTTGTTATTATATACCCATAATAGAAATGTATGGCAACCAAGATGGCTCTATTTCTGCAACTTTTGAAATTGTATACTTAATTGGCTGGAAACCTGATCCATCGCAACCTAAACCTTTAAAGCGAGGTTCCGCCGATGTAAATATGAAATCTGTCCTATAAATTTCCCTTTTCACTTTTACTTCTTAATTTTCTATAAAATGTTGAAAGTAAAATTTATTATAGTAAAATTTCAGTGTCTGTGATTATCACAATTTATGCTCCTCTTTTTTGTGATTTTATCCTCTTTTTTGTGATTTTGACTTTACTGATTACGTAATAATAATAAACATTTTCTCATTTTCTATTGATTTGAACACTTTTTAAACAAATAAAAATTCAGTATTTTTTATTTTAAATATAAATTCGATTTCTTCAAAAAAAAAAAAAAAAAAAAAAAAGTATAAAACCTTTCAACAGAAATTTACAGATTTTTTATTATTTGCTGACTTTATAATCCTTTCTATCAAATTATAGATTTTATTCAATATTTAAAAACGAATCTCTTCTCATCCCTTATCCCCAAAATAGCTCATAACTTTTCCAACACTTATTTTTGCACACACTTTCAAATCCAGCTTCGTCCTCCCACTCCTCCCCTCAATAACCATAACAAATGAATTCCTCAGAAATACAAATTTTTTTTGCTTCTGAAAGCGGAAACGCTGAAGCTGTTGCTCTAGATATAAATAAGGAACTATCTCGAATTGGAATCAAATCTACTGTCAATGAAATTAACAAGTTTTTAAAGGTATTGAGCCTTTCTCCTACATCCCAGCTCTTCTACTTTTGCCATTTCTTTATTTCCTCCCAATATATCAACTTTAGCTTGAATTTCCTCTACTATAATTTCTAAATATATCTACTTTTTTTTTTATTCGCTGTTTCTAGAACGAATACAATAAAAAAACTTTTGCAATTTTTATAATTTCAACTTACGGCGAAGGTGAGCCCCCCTCGAATTCCGTGCTATGTTTCAGAAAATTAGCACGGCGTAGCAAACAAGCTCTCAAGACCGCCGGTATGCCCGAAACTGCTCAAAATGGATCAGCAAGTTCCGACTACAAACACCTGCACTTCTGCGTTCTCGGACTTGGCGACACGAACTACTCGCGATTTTGCAATGCATCTAAATCGTTTATTGGGTACTTGGACTCGTTAGGTGCGACTGGATTTTACGAACACGCATTTGCTGACGATGGGCTAGGATTAGAGCATGTCATTGAACCATGGACTAAAAAACTCTTTGAAAACATTCATAGCTTCATTGAACCATTACAAGCAATACCGTCTATAGAAAACCCTTCAACCCCGCATCAAATTGCTCAAAATGAACCGCACTCCACCAATCACGTAGAATTACCTTCTTGGAACGTACATAGAAAATACTCATCTTCCTCCAACCGCACCTTATTCATCGACTACTCAAAACTAGGAAAAGTTGACAAGCTTACTGGTCTCCCTAAATTACCAAAACTTAATGTCGTACTTAATATTATCCCTGACAGCAACATCATTGATCCTGCCTCTTTGAATTCTAAAGGCTTTCCAAACTCATTCCAGTATCCAAAATGGCTTTTTTCCTCTGAATCTGTTGATTTAAACCCTACACTTAACTCTAATGACTTATCGTCCAATGATTCTAGCGTAGATAGAGTTTTTCTCTCTAGAATTTCAACTTCTGAATGTATCACCGCCCAAGATGCAGCTAAACGAACTCTGCTTCTAGATTTGGATATTTCTGAACCCGGCCAAAATTCATTAATACCATTTTCTAACTTTATCGGAAACTCTAGCGCTTCAAATCTTTGGCAAGCTGGTGACTCATTCGGAATTGTTGCTCCCAACGACCCCCTGCTTGTATCTGCTATCTTATCTAGACTAGGAATAGATCGCAGCCTCTGGCATCTCAAAACTTCAATCTCTATACCTCCTAACTCTCCAGCTCCTTCTCACCTAGCCCAATTTGTTAGACTGCCATCTTCACCTTCGCCCCAACTCTCCAACGAAAAAAACTCTGACCTTCAAACACCCCAAAACAATCTTTTAACAGGCGAGAGTTCCTTCGATAACTTACCCACTCTTTTTGAACTATTCTTATACAAGCTCGATATTAGCAGCTTCCCAAAAAAACAGATTTTACGCACTATGGCTGATTTTTGCTCTGATCTTGCTGATAAATCTAAACTCATGCTAATTTGCTCTAAAAACGGGTTACCGATTTTTAACAACCTCCGCGAATCTAACTCTATCGTCTCGCTGCTTGACATCTTGAACACATTCAAGTCTTGCAAAATTCCTATCGACGCACTAGTCGAAATCTTACCCCCTCTTGTTCCAAGAAGCTATTCAATCTCTAGCTCACCATTAACCAACAAGAACACCTGGAAATTTGCTTTTAATATCGTTGAACACGATCTAAATAGCGATTTTGATAAATCTTCATCTAATGTACCCTCTCAAAACATTGGCGCTGAAGTTCAACAGTCTGCAAATATCTCCGCTGATAATTTTAGCATAAACGATATTCAAAATTTGTCTGCAGAAGTAAGTGATATTTCCATTTCTTCAAATCTCAAAAAATACGGAGTCTGCTCGTCATGGCTAGATTCAATGTGCAACTATCCACAAGCACCTAAATCGATTAAGCCTTTAGACTATTTGCAATCTCACTCGCTAATCAATAAAAACTCACTTTTATCAGCACTAAGCTCCAGCAATTCAGATAATAACTCTAGCCTTGATTCAAGTATAAATACCAGCAATGCAACAAACGCACAGTCTCACCAATACATCCCAATATTCTATAGAAAATCCGCAACTTTGTTTAGGTTAGTGAATTCGTCCTCATCTGAAAATCTCAACGGATCCAGAACTAATTCTTCGCTAGATGAAAGCGACGTTTGCCAACGCCCAATAGTTATGGTTAGCAGCGGAACGGGAATAACGCCATTCATTGGATTCTTGGAACAGCTGGCTAATGAGCAACTTGGCAGCGAGAAGAAACTAAACAGGTCAGTTCATATTTACTTTGGGTGCAGGAACAAGTACCTCGATTTCATCTTTGCTGATAAACTCGGTTTCTTCCTCAACAATACCATTTTGTCGTCGCTTAATGTTTGCTTCAGCAGACCAGACTCTCATACTTCCGTCAGTACTGCATCCGATTACAACTCATCTGACAATGCAGCCGTGCACTATTTACCCACCTTGAATGCTCAATCTAACACTGCCTCAAGCAAACTAGTAGCTGAAGTAAATGAAAAGTATAAATATGTGCAGGATCTATTGGACCGAGATGCTGAAAAATTGATAGATCTGGTTCTTGCCCAGAAAGCACGAATTTTCGTCTGCGGGTAAGTGTTAATTACAAATTCTTATTTATATTAAGCACATAATACGAGTGTTACATTTACGATAAAAAAAATTTTTTTTTATTCTTTTGCCTACTTTCTATTTCTATTTCCTATGATAAAAAGCTATATGGAACCATTTTGAAGGCCTCAGATATTTCAAAATGACACTCAAAAAATTATTTATTTATTTTTTTTCTAGGAACGCAATTGGAATGGGTAAAGACGTAAATTCAAAACTTGCAGAGATTTTGCTGAGTTCGTCAAAGGCTGACATATCCTATAAAATAGAAATGCTGAAATTGCTTGACATCGATTCATCAGCAGAAAATTTAGAAAACGATTTAACTATAATTGATGCTAACAAAGCACTGATGAAATTGGCAGCAGCCGGCAGATACAACCGCGACCTGGTAATTAACTAATTTCTGCATATATTCTTATTTTCCTTTATGTTTAAACTATAAAAACGCTTTTCCCTTTTAATAATTATTTTATTATTCACTTATCCTTGAAAATTATTATAATTTTTTTTATTCCTCTTCTTATTTTATATAGTGGTAAAAAACTGTTCCAGAGCTTTTGAAAAAAATGCAATAATTCTGGTGTAAATTGTAAATTGTAAAGGCGAAAATAAGATTGTAAACTAGGCTCGAATATTGTGTCTGATGCTGATTTTCCTACTTTTAATTTTTATTTTTACTTTCTTGGATATGTTATATCCTTTTACACTTCTCTCTCTGTTTTTTTTTTCTGAAATGATATTGAAGAATAGGTTTCTTTTTACGTGCAGTTTTTAAGAAAAATTTTTATTTTTATAATTAATATTGGTGTATACGAGTTACACTGACTAAAAAAGACAATTAAATATATCTTAATATAATAATTTCCATTGCGCGCTAAGTGTCTCCAAATACTTGTAAAATTAAACATACAGCCATTATTTTCTCATTTTATTGTTTGCAAAAATGTATATTGCCGAGCTAACTTGGATTCATAAAAAAAATTAGTAAGTAAACTCTCTATTTAGATAGATAAGTGTGGGCAGCGAATATCAAACTGTTGGTATAGTTTGCGAGCTAGGTTTACTGATCATCTCATCATTTCGTAATTATGTCTTCGCGTACTTATTGAAGCAACTATAATTTTAAAAATTGCGATAATATATTTGTATAATATTGCAGATAATTTGTATAAACGTGTGATTTTTATTATGGTTTTCGGATGTTTAGTAATCATAAAATACAAAACATAAAATAATAAAAAGTGGCTTGATAATTGCAAAAAAAAGCACAGCCAATCAGATATAAACCGCAGCAAGAGATAATTTTAAGAAATATAATGTTATGATTGGATGTTGATTTCGAATAATCCACAATTTAACTTTAAAAGTGTCACAAAATGTTCAAACATTTAAATTAAAGAACAAAGTTTAATACGTAAGAAATTTATTATTCCTCAGCTTTGATTATTTATTACTTTTTTTATTCATTATTATAAGCGTATTTAACTCAGTACAAGACTTTCTAAACCTTAGAAATTTTCTATATAACGCTTTGAACTTACTTCAACTAACAATTAATTGACTAAAATATATATCTTTATTTAATTTACTTGACGATTTCATTCTGTTCAAAGATAAGCTTGATAATTTTAGCACGTAATTGAAAAACTAAAAAAAACCTAAATTAATCTTCAAAAATCAATTAAATAAAAAATGTCGCAAAGCGGTAACGATTTATTGCGGCAAGCACTGTCCAACTACTCGAGTTCAGGAAAAGCCATAAAGTTCGATGACCAAGATGCCAGCAATGCGTCAGGTTCGTTAGAAATCCCGACGGGCTCGAAGTCGAGGCATCATTCTCCATCACAAAGCCGCGCGCAAAGCACTGCGCAAAGCACTGCGCAAAGTCGCGCGCAGAGTCGTGTGCAGAGCCGTGCGCAGAGCCGCGTTCAAAGCCGCGCGCAGAGCAGATCGAACAGCCGCGAGCAAGGCGAGTACCACGCCGATCAGCAAGACGATATGAGTGAGCATGAACTTACCCAAGCAGCTAGTAAGCTCAACTTCGAGGAGAGTAGAAGAGAGTTGCTGAAAAGTAGCGGCGAGAAGTTGGGCCAATTCAGCAATGATCAGTTGTCCAATGCTTTGAGCGCTCTGTTAGATAAGGCGGGCGAAAAACGTTTAACGTAAGTAAAATCTCTAATTTCTTAGCTTCTATTTTATTTTTAATTTACTTATATTTACTTTTCTTATTTTTTTGGTTATAGAACACGAGAAGAGGGCTTGCAAGGGATTTGCAGCATTATGGCTCATAAATACATAGCCGATTTCGAACAGCGCAATAGAGAAGGCTACCTGGACACTTTCAAGAAATGCTTAAGAAGCTACAAATCCTTAAAGGAAGGCCTTCTATCTGCAAGAGGTAATTTTTATACTTTTGTTTATATAACCTTGCACTCACTCTGCCAATATTCAGTTATCCAAACTCCCAACCTTTCAAATTCATTTTACCTTTTCTATTACAAAATTGATTCAGTAACAACCCTTTTTTTTATAATTCGATTAGGAATTGCTCTTTGGTTCCTACAATTTGGAGAAAATGATGATTCTGCGTACTCTGATATATATCAGTTCTTATCAAAATTCATTTTAGACACTAACTCTACTGCAATTAAATCACAAGTTAGTCACCCTCCATAACCCCCTCCCAAATATAAATGCTTAACTTTGAAACTTTATCTAACCAAATACCTTTTTATTAGTCATCCAAAATTATGCTTTATATCTTTTATTTATTATTAATTAATAATTGTTTATTTCGACTTTATTATTTTAGGCTATACTCACATTAGCTTTTGCAAACTTTATATCATGTGAAGACTATAGAGATTCCATCGAAATTTTGGAAATATGTTCGAAACAGTTCTCCAACTGGCAGTCCGCAGAACTTACTATGATGTCTTTGAATGCGTATGGGTTAATGATGACTGTTTTAGGTTCTTCAAATTCAGATTCAGCTAAGCAAATTTTTGAAAAGTAAACACTTTCTATCTACCCCAACTCTTATTACTATTTAACTATTACTTTAGACTTATTTTTAAACCCATTAACTTTAATAAAAAATCTTATAATTAAAAAATTCGTAGAGATTTTGATATTCACTATGAACTGTTAAGCTGTGATGATGTTGATGTTCGTGTAGCGAGCAGCGAAAACATTGCATTGATGTATGAGCTATTAACGGATTATTCCAATGAAGATCAAAGCGACTATGAATCTGACGATTACGATTCCGATTCAGACTACGAATCACATGCCTCGAAATCAAGCAGTCATAACCATGGGCTAGATTTAGGCCTGGCTTCCTATGACCACGACGAATTAGTAGATGTTCTTGTAGAAATGTCTAGAGACAGCAACAAAAAGCACAATAAAAAGGATAAGCAACAGCAAAAGCAAGCGTTAAGGCTAGTAGTCTCTAGCGTAGCAGGCAGCTCTAACCCATCAATCAAAATGAACCTTAAAAACCATATTGTACGGTTCAGCAGCTGGACAAAAATTTGCCGACTTAACGCTTTTAAAACGATCTGTTCAAATGGCCTTTACATGCACTTTGTTGAAAACCCAATCTTGCACCCTATTTTCGGCTCATCAATCAACTCGCTTGTAGCAAGCGGGATTGGAGGCCACTCTAACAGCGGCAACCACGACGAACGTGTTGTCGTTGATTCGAAATCAGATATGGCCAAGTACAGATCTATGAACATGAAGAAAATGCGGTCTAGCAAAAATATCAACTCTTTCGACTAAAGAAATCTGTGGCCTTGTCTATACTTGATATATATTTAACCGAATTTTTGTTTTATCTACATTTTCAATTTTTTTAAGTACTTAATATCGTTATTTTATATTAATATTTTGCCTAATAAGTATTTTATTTTGAAATTTTAACAATCAAAATAAACCATTTCTATATTTTTTTATGGTATAATTCATTATTTCTGTATCTAACTCTGATTGGCTAAATATAAGAAGTCGTATAAATTTTTTTTAATTTTAATTTACTGATAAATGATTACAGTTCTTTTTTTATTTTATTTAATTTATCAACTCCACGCCAAAATAAAACTAATTTTAATAAAAGATTCAAAATAGATCTTGTTAGATTTAAGTGTTACCTATACAAACATATATAAACGAAACCAGAGAAAGCAATTTTGATGAATTCAGCAAGTACAGTAGGGCCGCGATTTCTCGCGATCGGCAAATCCGCCTTTACAGCGAGCAAATACAGTGCACTAATCGGCTCGAATGCTAGGAATGTAACTTGTGCAAGAGCGATAGTTAGCATTGCGAGGTTTTCGAGCATTAGGCGCGATGTAGAGGTGACATCGAAGGTCGCTACGGGGTTGGGGCTTTACCGAGGCGTTTCAGCGGCGCGCGATCTGGGCGTGCGGATGTACAGCAGCGGCAAGTCTGATCTCGACAAAAAGATGGAGTCTATAGATGCGGCGCTGCGCAAATCAGCGGATGCGCAACAGCAGCAGCAGTCACAGTCAAAAGGCACGAGCGCCGATGATGGGGTGCTTGACGTCAACAGCAGCAACTACATGACGTACGACACGTTCTTCAGCTTGCGCAACCGACGCAAATGGTCCGAGCGGCTGACGGCGATCCCATTTATCTTTGTGGGGATGGTTTCGGGGGCGACGTACCTGTCGACGATCCCGCTTGGCGAGATACCTGATTTCGGCACCGGAATCGATCCGATGTTCACGATTAGCGCGTGCGTTTTGGTGTGCGGCGCACTCGGGTTCACTGCGGGCGGGATATTCGGGCGCACGTTGTGGAAGCTAATGAACAGGCGCGAGCTGACAAGGATGGACATCAAGGAGAAAGTTTACTTTGAGCATATCCAGAACAACCGCTCGGATCCCAGATTGAGCTCGTACCGCAACCCATTGCCTGACTACTATGGCGAACGAGTGACCTCAGTTAAAGGATACAGAACCTGGCTAAAAAAGCAAAGAATCCACGAAAGTAAAGGTATGTCGAAAGCTGATCTTGACTAGTAAATACTTTCATAAAACCGTATATGAAAATAAGCTGAATAAATCCATAAAGTTTACCGTTATTATCTTGACGCTGCCGATAATTTTTTATTCTTTTTTATACTTTCGAAGTAATTTTTATTTATTTACAAGAGTATTTGTTTATTTAATTCCGTTTATATTGATGGGAAACTATTAATAAATTTAGGCATTACTAAAAAATTTATAAATAAGAGGCAGTATAATTTATAAATTGATTTTATTAAATTAAAAAAAAAAAAAAGGAAAACAAAAGAAAAAGAATTAAACTGCAGATTTGATTTTTTCAACGATTTGGAGGTATGCTTGAGCGGCAGGAGATTCGGGGAATTGGTCGGTGAAGGATAGACCATTGTCACAAGATTTGCCGATTCTTGGGTCTAGAGGAATAGAGCCGAGGAAGTCTAAGCCGAGCTCTGAGCAAAGAGCGCGAGCACCGCCGGTGGTTGGACTAAAGATGACGTTTTCGCCCTATAGTTCGAATACCAATATAAATTTATGTAATGTATAAATATTTGATAAATTTGGTATTTATAGAAGCAAAATGTTTCCACGAAATTAAAAAGAGTGAAGAAATGATATAATTAGATTAAGTGATAGGTTTAAAAAATGGAGGAAAGGGGGGGGGGGAGTTGTAGACTTACATTGCAGCTGGGACATATGAATGTGGACATATTTTCAACGACACCTAAAATCTTAATATTAGCTTTGCGGCAAAAATCGATTTCTTTGCGAACGTCTTGCAGGGAAATTTCCTGAGGAGTTGTGACGAGAATGGCGCCGTCGATTCCGCTTTCTTTAAGCATCTGAACGACAGTTAAGTGTTCGTCGGTAGTTCCAGGAGGGGTGTCGAAGATGAGGAAGTCGAGAGAGTCTTGACTGGTACCGGTCAAGTCGTCGCCAGTATCGTCGTTCCAGTCAACGTCTCTGAGGAATTGCTTGATGAGACCGTTTTTTTTGGGCCCGCGCCAAATGACTGGCTCATCGTTGGTGGGTAGCATGAAACCGATGGACATGACGCTGATGTTGTCGGCTACGTATACGGGGGTCCAACCAGAAACAGACTCGTGGACTTGTTCGGTATCAACGCCCATCATCGTTGGCACTGAAGGACCGCATATATCAACGTCGACAAGACCAACACGAGTTTCTTCGTTTGATCCTAGAATGTGCGTTAGTTGGCAACTGAAAGTTGATTTTCCAACACCACCTTTTCCAGATAATACTAGTAGTTTATGCTTGATATTCGACAGTTTCTCAGTAATCACTGAAATGTCGGGATCTGGTCCTTTTGGTGCGGATTCGCATATTTTTTGGTTGGGGCAGCCTTGACAATTCTCTGCTAATCCAGCTTGTTCACTATCGGGACCCTATATCAAAAAATATACTAAGTTTTAATCGTTTCAAAATACTAACTTTAGACTAATAAGCAGACTGTTAAAATAGAAAAGTATAAGAGGTTTTGAAATTTCAATGAATGCTATAAGTGGAGGATTATAGACAGTTGCTTTATAGTTATAAGTATTATAAAAATTAAATTATATATAGTATTATGCAATAAGGAGTCGATATAATATATTTTAAAGTTACCACGCAATGATCGTTAGCATTTTCTGGGATTGGAGTTTGAGCTAACACGGATATACCCATATTTTGTCTTTTTGTTTGTTTGTTTTACAATGAAATAATACACTAGAAATAAGCTTCAAAAATCGGCACTCTTAATATTTAGTAGATATGATACTGTTCAATATTCGGGCGAGTTGTTTACAATATATTTATGAATTCGGTACTAAAGTTAATTTTGGTTAACAGATAAAGGGGTTGAAATATATGATCGGGCAAGCGCGAATGTGAGTTTTATGTGGGCTTATATATAAGATCTCTTGTTAGTAATAAAGAGCAATAGTTTAGTATTTATTGCCAATATTTATGCATCAAAATTTGCTAAAAGTTTAAAAAAGAACAAAAAATTCATTCTTTTTTTTCTGCTTATTACTAATCACCAACTATTGGCTGATCACACCTCTTCTCGTCAAATAATATTAAATAATAAATAATTGAATAAACCAATAACAACACTACATTTTTTAATCTGATAAGTAAAAGTAACATTTTTTTGTGCAGCTAAAAAAAACGTCAGATATAAACTAAAATTAAAAAACTAATTAATTCTTAGTCATTTAAATTGTTTGTTCCAAAAATAAATAAAACTAAAACTAAAACTAGATAAAGATAAAATGGGATCAGGAGCTTCTAAGCAAGTTGCGCGCAAACTGCCGCGTCATACGAACATCGCCAAGTTTCCTGGAAATGAGCTTAGACCGTCAAGCGATCGATCTGAGGCGCAAACTAGTACAGTCACCAGCGACAACAATCTTGGCAATGTGACAAACGAGGCCTCAAAATCACGTCTGCAAGCAAACGGCCAAAGCGCTGCCCACAACGCAGCCGGAAAAGATGGCGAAATTGATTCGCGGGATTTGCAGCACAGTTCAGAGCAGAACGAGGACATTCTGCTGCAGAATTTGAGTTTGCTTCTTAATCCCAAAATTATCGAGCTGAAATCGGCTCAGCCTTCAAGCTCCGTAAACAGGGAACTTGAAACGATCGCTAGTCGGACCGAAGCCGACGACACTGAGTTGTACAACGTCCGCAACAAACTAAATGCAGCTGCCATCCATAACTTACTCAGTCGCGCTGCTCAAATTGAATCTGACGCCAGCATTTCTTCACAAGATCAGAAAAGCTCTCAACTCGAAGAACTAGCTGAAAGTTTCAATGTCGACAAAAAATTAATCTCATCTCTATCTTCAAATTTCAAGTCTGTTTGAGAATATTAAATATAATTCTCGACTTGACAAAAATATATCTAAATTTACTTTCACTTTAGTCTCTTACTTTTAGACCTTTATTTTTTTATTTTACAGCTTAAACTCTTCCATTTGTATATCTATTCTCTCTATAATTTTTTTTAAAACTCTAATTTCTCATTATATTCTATATAAATATATTGTCA
Source organism: Smittium culicis (assembly GCA_001970855.1). Taxonomy (NCBI): domain Eukaryota; kingdom Fungi; phylum Kickxellomycota; class Harpellomycetes; order Harpellales; family Legeriomycetaceae; genus Smittium; species Smittium culicis. Next base: position 4,176 of record LSSN01003253.1, on the reverse strand, counting down.
AAACACTGATATATTATAAGCTTTATTAAATCTATATTCAGTCTATTAATTGATGTAAACAATAAAACGACCTTTGCTAAATATTAGCTAACGTAAATAATGGTCATCAAACATGACTAATTTCGTCAGCTGTCAGCGTTGAAGGCAAAATGTAGCTAATAAAGTCTCCTTTATGCATGTTCGAACTATTTCTCCACTTATCAAAGCAAAACGAGTTGTGGAACGACGAGCGGCCTTTACATGCGCAGTTTCGTGCCATTTCGCTATTGCTGGGGCAGACGCTAATCGTCGAGTGTCGGTACCCTATATCCTCAAACCAAAATATATTTTCTTTAGGAAGCAAAATCGATGCTGCTATGCTGTGAATCGGCGCATCGCCCCAACGCTCATAAAAGAACCCGCCCGTTGAATCTAAGTATTCAACATAGCTTTTATAGGCTTTGCTCCTATAGAATTTCAGGTCGACGATTTCAAAATTCGACCAGAAATGACACATATTGTACGAACCGTCGTTGTCGACTATCCAACTAACTATATTCTTTTCTGGAATAAGGTTTCTATTCATCAAAATCCAATACCGCGTTTCATCCCATAATGTTGGAATAGTTTCGCTAATCTCACCCATTGCAATCGTGAACCCATACGTCAAATTGCTGCTTTTCATAAAAGTAAACGGATCGTAATTGATATTGCAATAGTACTCTACATCCGGCTCGATCCGCCAGTAATACTCATAGTTTTTCATCGCCGGATGGTTATAGAACAGCATTGCTTCAAACCGGCACATTTGCCGGTAACTTATCTTATCTCCATATATGTACTTATCTTTATTTTCGATCAGTTTCTCGCTTAGTAGTGTTTTATTAACGCTGTTAGGAACAGACCAATATTCTTCTTCAAGCTTCACGAACTCGAGCTCTGAACCTGTGACAGACTTTATCCCCTCCTTAAAATCGCTAGTAAACTCCTCGTCGTTGAAGAATAAATACGGGTACTTGTACTTATGATTGAACCGCAGCTCAAACTGCTTGATCGTACTCCTCATTTCATCCAGCTCGCTATTTCGTACAAGCGCCACAATAACTGCATTCTGCCTCTCCTCCCTATCATTTCCATCTAGCCCACTCGCTGCTTTCCTCTTCTCAGCCAGCAAATCACGCTCCACCCCATAATAGTATGAAGAAAGCTTTTCAGTGCGCAGTACCTTAGTCTTATACAGCCCAGTTATAGGTAAAATAAATATCAACACTAAACACAGCACGAACGCTCGGAACAAACTCAGTTTTGAGTATATCGAATTTACTCCACTTTTGTACCCGTTATACGTCGATGATACTGCCCGACCCATCATTCGAGTACCAGGATTATAAGTTCGCTCGTAATTGTCCATTATTGATCAAATTGAACTCAGCTTGAATAATAAAGTAAATGTTAAAAAGTTATGGATTTTAAAATATGTGCATGAAGCGAATCCTATAGATTCTAAACAGCTTTCTACCAAAGAAAAAGGATGAAGTTGACGAAAGGGATAATGAGCCTAAGAAAAGTTATTGAAGTTTAGTAAACCACGTTCATTAATAGGACTCTATAAATATACCATTCAATATCTAAAAATATGGAACAGAATTAAAATGTAAAATGTAAAAAATAAAATATAAAATGAATAATAAGATGAAAGTGAGAATGAAAATCAATTACAACAAAATATAACAATTAAAATAACTAAGCCAACAATTACAGCTTTTTTTTTTATGTATATAAATTCTATGGAACGATAATAATACTGATAAATCAGCCACGATTCTTCAGCTAAAATTTGATTCAGCTTTTCTTATTGAATTTTTTTTTCTTTGAGTTTGAAACTCCTGCAGTATAATTTTTTTTTGTTATTAAATAATAGAATCAGGTTGAACTCTTACGAACCTCGTAATACTTTTAAACAATAAAATTTCCTGTTCAACTTTCCTCCCAATTCTTCGCTATCTCTGCCCGATTTTAAAATGATAAAACCAACACCTCTTACATACACCCCTCAACAGCTTTACACACAGTATTCTATTATATTAAAATATTACTTAGAAATTTATCTTTATTACACAATCACCCACCCCCTCCCCCACTTCACTTTTAATCATAAAGTGTTAAGCGACACTCAATTAAAATTATAATCTCGGCATCCCCAAAAAAAAAATCCTCCCGCCTTCATATCTATAACAATATAAATTTTTCAAATGCAGTATTATATCTTAATTCAAGTTTAATGCTATTTTTAATATTATCTTTTTTAAAAATGGGAATTTAATTAGGCTTATACCAATACAAAAAATTATGATATAAATTATACTAAGGTAATTGTTTAAAGGTGCAAGGCATAAAAAATTTAATATCATAATACTAATAAATTCCTCTGCTGGTCTACCGGCTGCGTACCTAAAGGAAAATGGTATCAATCTGCCAACTGAAAGATCCACCCAGAAATTTCTTCAAATACGCTGAAATACTGAAGTAACAAGCGGATATGAAATTAAGCTCATTCCAGCAGATTTGGATTAGAATATACCATCGATCTTACGGTTAGAGCATATGACTATAAGGATGAAGCAAGATTAGACTCCTGCTCAAAATTTTTAATTATCAAATTGGCACTTCCACAATAAGCTGCTAAACGGTTGAAATCCACGTTGTTATCGATCACACGAATTGTGCGCACAAGTGATCAAACGTTATGCTGAACGAATACACTTTTACAATGGGGTATTAAAATTATACCTTAAGAGATACTAAATTCTTATGCTATGGGGAGTAGGAAATCATAACTCGCTTTAATGCACAGTTATGTATTATATTTCATCAAGAGAAACATTTATTGTTGCAAATATGGTAAAATAAATTTAACAGAAATCAAAACGCTTATAAAACGAAATTAATTAAATATATCCTAATAAAATACTTATTGTATACCATATAAACTGCCAAAAAAAATATCAAAAATACATACCATTTCGCAAAATAGCATACCAAAATTAAAGAGTTATAATTATTTTGTGTAATTATTTCGCTTATAAATAGATGCTAGTATCCTAAAACGAGCCAAGTTCGTCCAAATAAAACTTTTAATTCAATTTAATATCTATTTCTAATGATCAATTAGCTCCAAAACCAAATATCGTACTAATGTACTAGTGAGTGTTATGAAATAATAACCATGATTCAATCTGCAATCTCACGGATTCTACAATTTACTTTCAACATATTTCGATGGTAAACTGATCATATCTAAAACAAAAAACTACCAATTCGTTTTTTACCACGCTAAAGATAAAAAAGAAACTATTATATTATATTAATCTGGTTCTATTAATGGGTTATTTGCTCCTGAAAAATGCAATGTTTTAGAATAACAGAATGAGATTATTTGTCTCAAATTTTAATATTTACAAGCTCTTAAAATCAAATAGTCAGTCGTATATTACGCTTCATAGATTATACTTTACATAAATAGAAATTTGCACCACTGGAAATCTTAATACCTTTATGAAACTTACGGAAAATCAATTATTTTCAAAAAAAAATAATAATAATAAGATTAAAGGCTACAATCTCGAATTCTAGATTTATAAGTTTCAGATTAAGTCAACCTTCCAGCCAATACAGAAATCAGACGCCAGTAATATTTTAACCAGGCACATTTAAGCTAGGTGCATCGTTCAAACTCCGAAATGATTAGACCTGAAGATCTCTGTAAATTTGTGGTGTTTGAAAAACGTATAATTTATTTAGTATATCGATTGAACTTGTATTTTTTTTTATCATACTTAGACCCGATAGTTGGTCTGGTAAATATTTCCTTGACAATTTGAGGTATTATCTCGGATTATCAATGGATTCATGTTATACAAGAGATTTGAAATCGATTTTTGTAGCCTGAAATATAAAAGACCTCATTGGAAACCTGGACTAGATGATACTAAAATAGCATTGAAAATATATTACGCTGGAACTGCAAGTACATGTATTCAATGATTTAGCCTTTCAAGATGTAAAAAAAGCACCATAGAAACAAAATATCGTTGTCTCCGATGTTTTCTAAACCCCAAAAAATACCATTATTGCCTATTTTAAGTTTAATAAATCCCAATCATCGTATTGAGGAATGAAAAATAAAAATACGATTGC
>LSSN01003251.1:0-10282 GCA_001970855.1 Smittium culicis | reverse complement strand
TATTTACTAACATTCTTTTCATTTACTTTCAATAATTTTTTTCCATCTATCAGCTCATTTATGCTTTGGATAGTAAACAAATCAGACTCCAACACCGAATTCAACTTTATCCTTCAATAATCGCTGTTACATCGCTATTTCTCTCTCTTCATGCTGCTTTTATTGCCCTTCGCTCTTCCTTTTTTTGTTTTTACAGCCATACTTTTAACCATAATTTGTTTTTATACTTATACTTTATTCAAAATACTTCAAACCACTTTTTTTTTAATTAGCAAATTACACTACCTTCTTGAGATTAATGATAAGTCAACATTCTTACTAGTAAATTAAACTATTTCCTCCAGTTTTATAAGATTGACCATTATCGTTTTTGTTTTTTTGTTTTTAACTTTTATTTTGCTCCAAGTTGCTGGGACAAAATTTATAGTAACAAATTCTTAACTAAACTAAACCAAGTAAAAAATTTAAGAGCCACATTGGCTTTAACGTCTAATGCGCCAAAAGAAAGGGGAAAATAACTCGAATTACTAAATAAATATTCCCACAAAGTAAAAATAAACTAATAAAGTAATCGATTAAAGTGACCGTTAAAAAGAATTAAAGAAACTAAAGGAGATAAAGCGTAGAGGAGCGAGTTGGACTTTATCATACCCTATCATCGGATATGTTTATGTATTAATGAGGGTTGTAAATTTGGTGTGAGTTAAGAAAAAGATAGGATACTCTATATAAAGAGGAAGCAGATGCATAGGAAAATAATAATAATAAAAAAATTAAAAAAAAAAAGAGGCTCTATATCCATATATTCGTCTCACGATATATTAAAAAACCGCTGCTCGCATATACAATATTTTATGTGTAATTCCGCGGGAATCGGCCGCATAATGATCCGATCCTGCCGAAAAGCCAATCGGGCGACTCAGTTTCCTCAACGCCGACGATCAAATCGCCCTCCTTGAAGCTCAGTTCCTCGCTGTTGCGCGCCTCAAAATCGTACCTCGCCACTGCCGTCGCCGATTCTGCCGCGGGTGGTCCCGATCTAGGCCCGGATGCTGCTGGCATCTCGAGATGCGCTGACAGTTGCGAGAGGTTCATCTGCGGCATTCTTGCTGCTGCTCCCGAAAATTCCAGATAACTTGCTGGAACGTGCCCCTCTTTTCCCTTCTCGGTTCTTGCGAATACCCACCCGCTACCATCTTTTTATTTTTTCATTTTTCAACAGCAAAAGCAAAATTAGAATATATAAACTTTAGATACGAGTATGTAAATAGCATATTAATTGCCGGTTTCGACTGATAAAACCGCGATAGAAAAAATAAAAATTCTCTTTTTTTTTTTTAACCATAGAATGGTTATAAAAGACTTATAAAGTAAAAATAAGAGGTGAGAATTTCTTACCGTCGGGGTCAATAATGGTTAATGTATCTCCTGCTTTGATATTCAATTCAACGCTATCATTACTCGAGTAGTCATACAACGCTGTTGCTTGCTGGTTGCTAGCGCTAGAAGTATGTCCGCTGCTGCCATAACTATCTAAATTTCTATTGACCTCAGTAGCATTCGAAGACAGATCGTGTCTGGAATTCTCAAGTTGATTTTGATTGAACATGCTGCTTAACGCTTGTGGCTTATCTGATATCAATACGTCGTTTTTAGTTTGAGATGTAGGGCTGCTACTGCTGATATTGCTGTTGTATGTGTTTTGGGAATCGAAGTTATTGGTAGAGTTGATATCACCTCCGTTAAACCCGGATGTTGCTCCGTTTGGTTCTTGGCTGTTGCTTCCACTACTAAAGTAATTGCTAGATCTGCTGTTTTCGATCGAACTTCTTTGATCGTAATCTATTCCAGAAACTGAATTTTTCTTAGTTTTCTTTCGTCCTAAAGTTTCATTTTATCAAAAAAAAAAATTAGAATAAAATTAAAAAAAAGCTAATTTTTTTGATTAATTTAAAAAGTTTGAATAATCAAGTCATGATTTGGAAATATTGATATAGAAGCAAAATAAATAAAACTAGTCAAAATTTGGACTTACTGAATGCTCTTGTCAAGAAATTCTTTGATTGATTATCGCCGTTTCCAGAATTACATTCGGATTTCACTTTCAGCTCGCATTTTAAGTGGCAATTGTACCCGCAAATTTCGCATTTAACACCCTTTGAAGAAAGACCCCAAATACTTTCGTTACAGAAATCACAAGATGTAGGGATTTTGAATGAGTGAGGCTTGAAAGAGTGCGGCGAAGCCAATACAACGTCTAAGCAGATTTATTTTAATAATATTGATAGAAAAAAAATTAAACAATCTTTATCATTTTGTTTTTTTAAAAAAAAAAAGTAAACGTGAAAATAATTATAACTGGTTGTTAAATAATTACCTCCTATTGCTTGTGATATGCAAGAAATTGCTGCTTGGACTTTTGCTTGTGCGAGATCATTTAGTATTATGCTTTGGTCAAGCTCGATATACTCCTATAAATTGCGTAAGAAGAAAAAATATATAAGGTAAATGCATAGGGAGGCAACAAAAGTACAAAACGAGTAAGCTACTAAAAATATAAAAAAAAGGCTGATAAATTCAAAAATTGTAGTATGAAGCGAATTTATTTTTTATCATACGTTTAATAGGAGTCGATTTGTGTTTGGTTTAAATTCGTCAGCGCTTTCAACTTTTTGCTGTCTTTCTGCCATCAAAGAATTAAGATTAGATTTTGCTTTTGCAGACCTGTTTGATAAAATGGTGACTGAATCAGGGTCAGTTTCTAAGTATGGCTAAAGTTTAATAATGGAAATAAGAAATTTTTTAGTGTTACAATTCAAAGATAGTATATATGGTATGAAAAAAAAAAAGGAATTTGAGTTTCTATTGTAGTTAGTGGGTGAAAAAAAAAGCTCAAGTAAGAAAATTAAATAAATGGGCATGTTTACATTTTCGCCATTTGATTCATCGACAGAGACTGTTAGTTCAGCAGTGGGTGGGAACTGTTTCTGGCTGAGGAATGAGATGAGGGAAGAAGTTTCAGATGAAGGATCGATTAGGTCAAGTTCGGTAATAGAATTCGAAGAAATTCCAATCTTTTTTTGGTGGAAAGAGTTTTCATCAAGTAAAACCATTTTGAGGGTTTCTCTCGTGTTGTTTATACGGAGCTCATTGATTTCCAGCAAGTTCTGTATTAAGGAAAAAATGTTTGGGGTTTTAAAGAAGGGAACTTAAATTAGCATTTATATTTTTATCGTAGGGGAATATAAAGGTGAAATAAAATAAGGCGCTTATTACCCGAATGATCTGCACAATACTGTTTTGCGAAACTTGTTTTTGGACTTGGTTAGCCATGCTTGTGCTAATAATATACTCATTTTTGATTGCATTTTTCTTAGCTAGTTGTTCGAGTACTTTTTGTTGGTGCTATAAGGATAAATAGCATAAAGATAAAGTTAAAAAAGTACAAAGATATTCTAAAGTTATTGGTGGAAAGTGTAATAATATAAAGGAGGGGGGGAAGAGAAGAAAGCGCAAAAATGCGAAGAAGATATTCAAGAGCGACTTGAATGGAGGTAGTTATAGATAACAAAAATTGAGAGATAATATGAAATACCTTTTGGGGTTTATCATCCAGCTGCTTTTCTTGCTTCAAAGTAGCTGATTTGTAGTCCGATAAGCTTTCAGAGTACTTATCTTTGAGCTAAATAAATGAAAAAAATATGAATTGGTAAGAAAATCAAAAGTATGTATTAACGATTTCTAAAAAATAATAAAAAGGGGAAAAAGTGATAAAGTGTTGGGCGTGAGATTACCTTATCCTTTTCAGAAATAGCTTTTTCTTTTTCATAGAAAACCTTTTGCGAGAAAACCGTATACTAGCAAGAACAATTAACCAAAGTATGAGTACATTTATAAATAATGTATATTATTTTTAGATGGAAGGGGGGGGGGATGGAGAACTAAAAAATGATGGAAAAAGTGTAAGCGTTTTTAATGAATGGTAGCAAACCTTTTTTTTGGATTCTTCGCAGCTGGTTGTGTAGCGTTTGAGTTCCGAGCTGTAGTTTGAGACTAAAGTGTCTGAGTATTCGATATGCAAATTGGCTTGTTCGGTGATTTGATGGCCGAGCTTTACCAGAATATCGCTTGACTTGGAGGCTTGGCTTCTGCTATCAGTGTCGGAAAATTCATGCTCGTTTGCCGGATTTGGCGAACTGTCGAAACCTAATTGCAAGTAAAGGGGATAAAAAAAATGTAGGAGGAGGAATAAAAAGATCAGTAGAGGGAGAGTTAGGGAGGGAGGAAGGAGGAGCATATAAAGAGGTTAAGTGATAGTGAGAGGGGAGTCTTTATGATAAAATTCGTTGGTTGTAGTTTGTGTTAATTGAAATAAAATAAAAAAAAGGAAAGGAAAGTACTTGATTTAGTTATTGTGCTGTCTTTAGATAGCAGCGAGCGCTTTATTTGCGTTCCTGTCTGGAGCTTCTTGCCCAGCTCTGATAGTTTCTTGCCGTACTCCTTTTCGATTTGGGCGCGAGCGAGCAAGTATTCGCGGAGTTCGTAGGATAAATTCAAGCCTGCTTGAACGTGGCTGTTGACGTTAGGGAGTTCAAGGGCCTAAAAAAAAAGGGAGGGCGGGAGGTATAAAGCAAAATATAGGTATTAGAGTATAAAAATTGTAAGGGAATATATGTTGTATTTAAGAGAAAAGGATTTAAACTAGAAAAAAGAATTACATTGATTCCATAAGCACTTTCCATTTGTGGCCTATTAGTAGTTTATTCTGTGTGTAGAGGAATTATTGTTTTTGATATTTGCAAAGCTGTATGGAAGTAGTATCGAAAGTAGAATTAGCAATAAATCGATATGTTGGTGGGTTGACAGTTTTGCTTTAAACGAGAAAATGGAGGTGTAGAAAATATCGATATAGAAACAGAGAGGGTGATTAATAGAGAGCTTTATTGAGAAGGAGGGGTGTGTGTGTATGGAGGAATAAGCGATGTATAAAAAAGGGAATAAGAAAGAGGAAAGGGGAGTTGGGAGTTGGGAGTTGGGAGAATAAATCCAGATATGAATTTTTTTTTATTGATAAATGTTTTAAAAGCAAAGTTAATAAATTATATAGGGGAGAGAGGAAACTTTTTTTTAGGGTCAATGTAAAATACAGACAGGCATTAAAGAAAAATAAGAAAAAAGCGAGATTTTTTTTAATAATGAAAAAGAAAGGTGGTATTTTATAGTAAGAGAAAAAAAGGCTCAAATTAAGCTTTTTCTTTTTTTTTTTTAAATTAGAGATTTAAAAGCATGAAAAAACTCCACCTTTTTTATAAAAAAAAAAAAGTCATGACTTTACGTTTTGTTTTTTTTTTTTTGCATGAAATCTGTTTTATATTTTTGATCATCATTGCTAATAACCAAACAAACATAAATGGTTATATGCTGTATTTTTCTAGACTAAAAAGCATTAATGGCGAATATAAACTATTTATTTTTCTTTAAAAAGTTTGATTTATGATTAAGCACTATTTTTTATACTTAAAAGATTAATAGTGATTATAGCAGATTACGCCTACTTAATTACGGTTGAATTTGGCTCTTACAGAAATAGAGTAATGAATCCATTGAAGGTATAAAAAAAAAATTAGGATTATTGTTTTTATTGAATGTAGAGTAGTGGAAGAACGAATAATTTTTAAAGATGTTTATTGATATTGAAAATTAGAGTATATTTAAATAAAAACGAGAAAAGTGATTTGATGTAGATTTCCATGAGTAAGGAGAGGAAGAGGAGTTAGAAGGTGTAAAGTCTTGAAAGCTAAATTAAAGATAAATATGTTAAAATAAGAGGTAGGGGGGGGGGGAGTTGTAGCTCATGGTACCATTTTGTTTGTTTTTTTTAAAAAATAGGGGAGGGGGGGAGTGAGGGAGTTGTATTTTAATAGAAGTTAGTAGTCGAATGTCAGATGGAGAAAATTAGATATTAACAGGGTCGACGATCTTGAGCATCCTGTCGATATCGAGATTTTCCTTTTCGATATGGGCTTTGGATTTCCTGATATCGGGATTGTACACGCTGGCGCCGGGCCGCATGTGCGAGCCGAACATACGGTCGAATAGGGTGGTGAACTGGCCGTAGTTGAAGTTGAACTTTGTGTGGTGGAGTGTGTGGTGCGCGGCACCATTGATTACGGGGTTGTTGCTGAGGTAGTTCCCGTCGTGGATGAGGACGCTCCATACATTGACAAAGGCGAAAAGAACGAGGAACAAATACTTGTGGATAGGGAAAGCTATCGTTGCAAGATGGTATGGTAACGATTGCATGAAACCATCTATTGGGTCAAAAGCGTGCGATGCGAATGGTGTGCAGACTATTTTTTTTTTTTTGATAAACAAATAAATAAGTAAAATTTTGCAGATAGATAAATAAGCGAGAATAGTGGTATCTATTGATGAAAGATTAAATATATGGCAGATACTTACCAACCCATTTATGATGAAGTTTGTGGAATCTGACGTAAAAGAGGGGGTGATGTAATATGCGATGTACCCAGTAAATGAGGAAATCGGTGAACAGGATGAATAATACAGGACTCAAAATCAAGTAGCCGATACCGTACTTGAACGGATCGTCGTATAGCTGGGTGTACCCGTTGATCTCCATGTATATCCAAGGGATTGTTAGGATAGTGATTGTGGGGAAAGCTTTCAAAGAGGTGGAAATTTCCATTCTGACCTGGTCTTTGAGAAATTTGGGATGCTTAAAATTGTCTTTATCGTAGATGAAATAGTACTCAAGCCCAGCCGTGCCCAAGTAAAAAAGGACGATGTAGGACATGATAAACACGAACAAAGAACAAAATACGCGTATTAGATTGGCGCGATCAAGGTACGGAGTGCCGGTCAGGGCAGACACTGACAAGTAAACCGAATCGAAGAAGTACTCGTCGACATATTGCATTACCACATCCATAATTAAAAAATATAAGGTGTGAATTTACAAATAGCTGTATAGATAGAAGAGGAATTTATGGATATAATAAGCAGAAGGCTCAAAAGGCAGAATAGCTTTTATAAAAGGATTAGACAATTACGCTAAAAATAAATAAAATTTTTTTTATAATAGCCAGCTCGACTCTTCTCTCCTATTAAAAAAAAAAAGCCGATATGATTGAATAGAGTAGATTTCACACGCCATAATTATTTCTTTTCGCCTAATAAAATTATGCATTTACATACTTTTTTTTCATGTCAAAATGCGGATATTCCGAGCTTTTACTTTTCTTTTTTTTTTTATTTCTGCGAATTTGACTATAAAAAACTGTCAAGTTTATATTATTTGAATTTACTATAAAAAAAAAAAATCAGCAGAGTTAGAAAATTGACAGCCAAAAGAATGGCTTGTCAATGGAAATATTTATTAGTAGAGCTTGAAACTGTTTTCTTTATAACCTGATAAAAATTCTGCTTTTTTATTATTTTTGATTGTGCTTTAAATTCATAGACGTAGTTTCAAGTTGACAAGATTTGAGCGAACGCATGTGAAAGTTAAATATATAATTTAAATAATTGTGATATGAATAATAGATAAAAAATTATAATATGATGAAAAGTGAAAATAAATTAATAGTAGTATTTGGTTGTAGTTAAAAACAAAAAATAAAAAATAAAAAAGGCATCTAAAGCGGAATTTAACAGTATAAGGGCATAATCCATCTTTTTTATATTTATTTTGAAAATGTAAGTGCGTAGGATTATTTTCCTAGACGTTTTCTAATGGCCTTGGTTCTCTTGCGAAGTTTTTTGTATTTGTGTTTGTTCATTTTCTTTTTTTTCTTTTGGAGAACGCTGGATAGCTGTAGAGTTTCGGTGGACGAAATGTTTGTGCTGAATTTAGTTATATCTTGATGTAAAGATGCAACGTTTTCTCTGTTTTGGATGAATTTTTCGTATCGAGTTAGCGGTTGCGATAGCCTAGCCATCATGCGGGCAGAGCGAATGCTTCTGAACTCAGAGTTGTTAAGAGAGAATTCGACTGCATCGAGGTAGTCGTGAACAAGGTCATCAATATCCTCTTGTTCATTTTTTTCTGCATTTTTGGCTGAAGCTTCAGATTCATAAGAACCAAAAATAGATTCTGCAAAAGGACCAAGTCTAATTAACTCAGGGATGGCAGCTTCCCTAGGAATACCTGTGTTACTTAGGTAAGGTGTCTGGAAGCCAGAATCAATAGGTTTTTTGGTTTGTGATTCTAAGAAGGCAAAACCGAAAGTTAAAAAAGTTAGATTAAATAGGCGAGAACAGAAAGTGAAAATAATAATGAAAAAGAGGTCAAGAAATGATCAATAATAGTAAGCAAATAAAAATAATTAAGGTTGGAAAGATAGAAACGAGGGAGAGTAATACCTCTGTAGTTTTCTAATCCAAATAGGGGCTTATCCATTGCAAAAAACGAAGCGATAGCCCATTGTGGTTTTTCGATGTTGAGGTTGTAGAGCTGTTTATTTTCCTTTAGGGAGTTTATATTTTCTACGACGGGGGTCTGATCAAGCGCAGCTTTGGAGACTTTTTTGGTTGAGAACTTTTTGTTTTTTGATTCAGACTCGGAGAAATTTCGAGAGCCAGAAGCAAACTTTAAATTAGCAGAAGCGATAAGGGGCTTGAAGCTGGGGGGTTTAAGCTGAGAAGCGCGAGGGGCCAGCTTACTTGCGAATTTGGGGGCGCCCAGAGATAATAACATATCTCGTTTTCTAATTATTGCTATTTATGATATAAGAAAAAAATTGGGGGGTTTAAAAGTACCGATCAACAATTTTATCGCAAATAAAAAAAGGGATCGAATGAGGGAAAGAAATAGTGGTAATAAAAAAGAGATTTCAGGGATAAAAGTACAAAAGATTAGTGACTAACGATTGAAGGAGCGAATCTTGACGAATTTTCTAGTATGACGAGAGGCTTTTAAGAGGGATAATGAAGGCGCTTTATAAGTTTTTGCGCTTTGGAGCTTTTCTTTTTTTTTAGCAGAGGCTGGGACTCGATTGTTTCAAAATAAGCTCACAGCTATTAAAGTTGGTTGTAAGAAGACAAAAAGCTCTTTTTACCCGCCCCCAAATTCTCACGCCTTAACTCTCCATACAATACCACTCTCCCTTTCTCCCTTTCTCTATTCCCGCCTGTAAATAAAATTTTTTCTTATAAATCCATGGCTGCCAAGTAATCACATATAATTGCCCAATAACTATCCTGATCACTCCCAGATGCGTTCATGGATAATCCCTAGCGACCAATTGATGCTCAGATTAATTCCGTTTGAGCACCTGCATCTATCCATTGGCTGTCGTAAACTTAGGTCCTTGATTAGGCACTATATCCTCACTGAACTTATTTGACACCGACATGCTAAAATCAGCAGCCAATAGTAAAACGCCAATGATTACTAGCTGAGGGAGCAAGCAAAAAACAATACGTACATTTCCCCTAATATTTGGTCACATGCTACAGAACTAATCCGTATTTAATTATTTCACGCCTTTCAATAAAATCTACCAATTGAACTCTCTTATCCAGAAAACTGTGCATATAATGACTAACATCTGCACCCAATAATATCTGCTATCCAATAACTGATGAGAGTTTGGCAGGTAATGACTAGTGTCCAATAGCTGCTACAATTGCCTGCAATTAGTCAGCACTTTGAGATGAAATGCGCTACATTTACAGGCTCCTTTCTAGACCTTCCATCCTGTTATTTATTGTGCAAGCCTTAAAAAAGCGTCGAATAAAGACGCCAGCGAGTGCAGCACAAAAAATAAAGTGCACCAGTAAAATAAGCAAGCCCACCTTTTCGCTCAACCACAACCACAGCTCGAAAATTAAACTTGTGGTTTGTAATCAGATAAAGGATTTAGCACAAACCATTTCCCCATCATTTCGTTTAAAAAAAAAAAAAGAAAAAAAAAGAGCTACGCACAAACCAACCTACTCATCATATATCGCTCATTACCATCAACATCTCGCCACTCCATCGTCGCTGTTCAAATTCGGCGTTAGTTCCTACACTAATTTACACAACGAGTCCAAATTCAACTTGTACCTTTCGATTTCTCAATTCCTTTTAAGGGCAATTGTTTAGATGTTGCTTGAAGGCTTTATTCAAAGTGCCATTAACTCGTGCAAAATCAAATAACATTAAGCTAAAATTTCAGGAGCTCTTTTATCTTGTTTAGTCTATTAGATCCAATAATAGTTTTATGAACAAAGTAGTAAAAGGTGTAGAGATGTTCTTGGTATTTAAAATATATAA